>JALNQK010000077.1:0-159180 GCA_028458525.1 Ophiosphaerella herpotricha
TACGTGCGACAGAGATCGTGCGTACCTACAGCCTAGCGCCTGAGGGCATGCGCTGTGGAGAAGGGGGATATTGTCACAACTATAGGCCGTAGGCCGTAGTTACAGCGCTAGCGCGAGTGCGCACGCTGAGCCAGAAAGGCCGAGGGCTGAGATGGTCCTTGGGCAATATATATATACTGTTCTACTCTGGTATTCAACGTGGTTGAATACTCTTCTACCTTTTTGGGTTTGTTCGGCGTAGTGGAGTAGAGCTGCGACGTAACAGTTTGTTAGGTTCTTATCTTAGCTCTATTATAGACTATTGCGTACCTTAATAGTGTGTAAAATCGCAATCCTAACTCCGATGAAGGTCTGGTAGGGCGTACATACTAGCGTCTTACCTCATTCACAGAGTTAGTAGAACCGAGTAGAGCTCAGACACGGGATAGCTCTCTTCTACTCTCTGTAATTAAACTTCAGTAATATTACATGAACTCACTCCAAGCAGTTATTTACCGAATATTACAAGCTTTCAGTGGATAGTTTGTGAGTGAGAACATACAAGCATGCGAAGGTGTTGAGCTCCGAATGCCCATCGCGAACATCAGGGGGCAGAGTTCATGGCAATGAAATCTGGAGGAACAGACTGACTGCATGATTGCATTGGCGTACTACGAGAGGATGTGGATGCCTTTTGTGGCAAACTTATCGTGGCATACCTGGGTATATATGACGTCATAGATGACCCGCCTCAGTTCGATATACCTGCCACCTTGCTTTATTAGTCGAAGTATGAGCCTTCTATTATCTGTCATTATAACTCGTGTATGACCTATCACCTTTATAATGTGCCATTCTTACGTCCCACAAACTCTTGGCAGCGGCGGCGGCGGCATTGGCCAAAGACCTTGGATAATAACCGAAACCGCAGTCTTATTGAAAATAAAAATAAAAAAAAGCTTTCAACGGCCGTACTACAACTTTCTTGAGATTTTGAAATCCTCGAGGCATATTTATAGGTGTTGCTTCGACAGCGCAACGGTGTGGAACAAGCGGCAGAATTCTGCGAGTTTGAGCTGGTCGAGGCCCTTGGAGGTCTAGCACTAAAACAGCGATGATCAGCAAGCACATTCACTACCCCTCCAACTCCAACACCACCTTTGTTACCCCCGCCAAGTCACCATACCACACCAAGTGCACCCCATATTTAGCTATCAAGGCTTCATATATTACATCTACGTTTGCTCAGAATGTCCCAACGCCGGAAGAAAAGTCTTTTGATTGGAATCAACTATGTCGGAAGCCAGCACGTTCTTCGTGGCTGTCACTCAGACGTCGATAATATGGCTGAGTTCCTGTCATACCGTGGATATGACAACTCACACAAGAATCGAGTCATTCTCACTGACAGACCTGAAGTTGGACGGGACAGTCCATACTGGCCTGATGGGCACAACCTCCTTGCCGCAATGGATTGGCTTGTCTCCGAACCAGGTTGCACATTATTCTTACATTACTCGGGCCACGGTGGACAAATCGAAGACGTCGACGGCAATCGCTCAACAGGCATAGATGATACAATTGTTCCTGTAGATTTCGAAACCAGAGGTCAGATTAGTAGTACCATTCTACACGAACACCTTGTGACGCGTATGGCGCCCGACTGCACGCTTTTCATCATCATGGACTGTTGCCATTCGGGGTCTGCAGTCGAATTACCATACGTCTATCGCTCCGATGCAGATGGGCAAATTAGTCTTCTTGATAATTTGAAAGTTGGGGCAAGACTAGTAGGTGATGCACAGCGCCTAATTGATGGCGGATTTAGCTACAGCAAGGTGGGTGAAGCGAAACAATTGCTTGCAGGGGCAAGTAGCTTCTTCAGGGGCTTGAGGCATATGGGGGAACAAGAGGAAGAGGGATTGGCAGATGACGAGTTCGTAGGCCAGTATGGCAGCGAAATGAAGATGGTGACTATGTTTTCGGGCTGCCGTGATGATCAAACCAGTGCAGATGCGCATATTGGGGGTGAGGCAACAGGCGCAATGACATGGGCTTTTCTTGAGACGATGCGGCGTGAGCAAAGTCCTTCGTATGCTCAGGCAAGTAATCTATGGTTCCCACAAAATTAATGTGCTGACCGTTGAGCAGACGCTGCAACTCACAAGAAAATTGCTTGACGAGTCAAACTATGTGCAGATCCCGCAGTTGAGCAGCGGTATGGACATTGATCTTGAGAACATGTCACTTGTCATTTAAGCTCCGGTCATGTTGGGTCCGGCTTACATTTAGCTACAAATCGACAATAAACCACAATCTTATTCACACCCAATGTGTCATGATTGTTGCAACTCTCATGCAAAGCTTGACCCCTGGCAAAACCCAGCCATTAAAACCTATTTTATTCCGCCTACTCTACGTCTATAGAGCTCTGTTCAATGTGCTCATTCTAAATCTACCTCGAGCCGTTTGCTTCTCTGCTCCGAACGCTTCGATATCCAAATAAGCTGTATTGTAGATATAACTAGACAAGCTTTATTCCTTATGAACAATTAGCAATAAGGGAGAAGCTTCCTATTTGGACTCCAATAACAAAGACGCTGATGTTAAGGTTAGGATGATAGCGCGCGCAGAGGGCGCAATATTGTGATCGGGAGGTAGCATAGTCTTGCTCAAGTGAAGAAATGCGATATGCTTTACCAAGCGGAAGATGGATCGCCTCAATTTTACATAGCACGAAGACTTAGGTAGCTGTTGAGCTTGTAGGGGATGCATCTATCGAAATATCGTTGGTGGTAGTAACATTGCACATCAAGGTTGATGTTAGCCAAGCTAGCAACTATGGCTCCATACCCGCTTAGCTCAGACCAAGGCACGTGCTCTTTTGGGATAAGATAAGCTAATACGGAGGTGCCTTTCAAAAGTCTTTGCCCACGCCAAGACACTAAAAAGCCACATTTCCAGATTAGGTAGTCCAGTGATTGAGACTACCTAGCGCAGTCTTGCCCTAAGGTCGTGATTTAAGGACAACAACTATGGATCGAGTAGCAATATCGTAATTAGGCGCCATATAGAGATGAGAAATGGCCAGATAGCTATTGAAAATTGAGCAAATTGAGAGGTAGAAGACCTCCATGTTGTGTGCCAAGATTGTGGCTTTTTTTATAGCGTGGGCAAGAACTTTTGAAGGGCACCTCCGTACAGCTGCACACTAAGAACAGCAGGCACATTGGTCTTTGATGCTGAAAAATTTACCGTTGAAGAAAATACATGGGTGAAGAGCATATAACCTTTGGAGACGAGAGTCAAACGATATAGATCACCCCTTGGAGTCACACAAGTCCTATTGGCTGGGAAGTCATTTTGAGTAACAAATGGAAGGGTGAAAAGCAAAGGTATCCTCCATGCACCATAACACCCTCCGCTACACACTACAACATAAAGGGAAACAAAAACGCCATTAAGAATGCACCAGAAGTGATTGCGAAATCGAGTTTGCTATTCGCAGACCGAAAGATGGCTTCACTCGTCAGCGACCTCAGTCCGTACTTCACCCTTGACATTTTCCGTATTGCGTTCCGATTCGCCTTCAGCTTTTGCCTCAGAGATGTCCGCTCTCGTTTCGTCATCTACACCTTCCATCGTTATATCAGCTGCAGGGGCTGATGTCGGAGCCAACGATGCCGTAGCAGTTGCAGATGGAGGTGACTCAGGTGGAGTAACGACTCCAGCAGGTGATTGTGAGCGTGTAGAAACAGCAGTGACGGTGGCTGGCCCATCCATGTCAACATCACCGTCCTCATCCTCTGGGGCAGCAGGCGTATGTGTGCGCGACTTTGGTGCGGCTGAGGGTTGCCGAGTTGAGTTGACACTCCCGCCATTGGTCTCATTCACGGCACCAAGACTATCTAGCTCATCTGCTGGGGCAGCATTGGGATTTGGATAATCGGTAATATGGCGACGCTTCTTTACCCCAGGTTGAGCGCGAACTCCCAGGCCATTCTTGTAATCTTCGTCATCACTCTCATCGTACAATTCCCCGTCTTGTGCAATGTGTTGATCCCGTTGACGTTGAGTAACGCGAACATCAGGATTTTCATCTGCATCTAAATCGTCATCTTCATCTTCGGCATCCGAATCCATGGCACGATGTTTGACAAGAGGATTATCAGGAATATCTGAGAAGGCTTCGACCGAAGGCTTGCCAGTCCTTCGAATATTCTCAATGACCGTGGATCTGATCTTGTGGAGGTAGTCATGGGAGTTTGCATTCTCCATGTTAGATGGTCGGACATCTAGTTCATAGTCTGGTGCAAAGTACTACAGATGCCTTATAAGCCTAAGTGCCGATAAAAGGTGAGACTTGGGAGAACTTACTTCGTAGTAATCATTGAATGGGAGCTGTTTTGACATGCTCTCTTCAACAAGCTCGCCGGTCTCATAAGCCCAAGTGCGTGCAACATTGCGCATTGTGTAGCCTCCTCCTCCTAGAATAATGACTGGCACTTTGAAGCTCTTGACGTAGCGAACGCAGTTGGCGTGGCCATCCATGCTTAAATTAAAGCAGCCGAGCCTGTCACCAGATAGGCTATCGCCTCCGCACTGTAGTACGATGGCTTCGGGGCAGTAGTAGGTCATGACTGCGTTGATGACGGGCTCGAAGATATTACGATACGTCTCGTCCGTTATGCCGTCGCGCAAGGGAAAGTTGACGGAATAGTTTTTGCCGCTGCCGACGCCAATGTCGCGTAGTTCGCCAGTACCGGGAAAGTACTCGCCGTACTTGTGAAAGGAGACGGTCATGACACGGTCGGTGGTGTAGAAGGCCTCCTCGACGCCGTCGCCATGGTGGACATCGATGTCGATATATAGCACGCGCTGCTTGTAGCGCAAGAGTTCGATGATGCCGAGGACGATGTCGTTGACATAGCAGAAACCACTAGCTTCGCTCTTCTTCGCGTGATGTAAGCCACCAGCCCAGTTGACGGCGACGTCACACTTTCCTCGGTTCAGGCGGGCTGCCCCCTCCATGGTCCCGCCTGCGCTGATGCCGCAGAACTCGAACAGGCCATCGAAGACGGGGCAGTCGTCGCCGACGTTGTATTTGCTCTGTTCCTTTGTGAAATGCTCCATGTTGTCGGGGGTGACTTTGTGCAGGAAGTCAATGTACTCGTCGGTGTGGAACTGCGTCATTTCGTATTTGGACGCTGGTTTTGCGCGGTAGATTTCCATTTTGGAGTACAGGCCGTAGTTCATGATCAAGCTGTGGGCCATGCGGATGCGGTGGGGCTTCATGGGATGGCCGGCGACATAGGCATAATTGCCCACGTCCGAGTCGTAGAAGTAGGCGACCTTGTTTGGCCGCGAGCCGACTCCGTTGTTCATCGAGGCTGAGGCAGTGGGCTTGGACATGGCGTCAGGCTCGGCCATGGTGCTGAGCGGGGGACGAGGAAAGGAGCGGTTGGCGTCGTGATATAGGCCGGGCGGGCGACGGGGTGACAAAGAGAGCTCGCGCAGAGACCGAGACAAAGAGGGCGCGTCGGCCAAGCTTGAGCTTGACCGCGGCTGACGAACCATGGCCACACCCCTGTCTGGCGGGCGGAGGACGGAGGGCGGAGAAAGGTAGCGCCGAGGTTGCGACAGCTCCGAGCTGTGAGCATGCCATGCATACACCAGTCACACTGCTGCGACACACAAGAGAAGCTATTGCCTGACACCCACAGCCATAAGCACAGCTGAGAATCGAAACATAAATCGAAACATAAATCGAAATCAAAATCAAAATCAAAATCAAAGCCAACAACACACCATGGACCGGCTTAGCAGGATGCTCGCGGCCGCCCAAGGCATGGGTGGCATGGGCGGCGGGCCTGCGCAAGACACAAACCTCATTGACAACTCGGAAACCGTGTATATCTCATCACTGGCCCTCCTCAAGATGCTGCGCCACGGCCGGGCTGGCGTGCCCATGGAGGTCATGGGCCTCATGCTGGGCGAGTTTGTCGACGATTACACGGTGCGCGTCGTCGATGTCTTCGCCATGCCCCAGTCCGGCACAGGAGTGTCGGTCGAGGCCGTCGACCCTGTCTTCCAGACCAAGATGATGGACATGCTGCGCCAGACCGGCAGGCAAGAGACAGTCGTCGGCTGGTACCACTCACATCCCGGCTTCGGCTGCTGGCTGTCCTCGGTCGACATCAACACCCAGCAGTCGTTTGAGCAGCTCACTCCCCGCGCCGTTGCCGTCGTTGTCGACCCCATCCAGTCGGTCAAGGGCAAGGTTGTCATCGACGCCTTCCGCCTCATCAACCCACAAACGCTCATGATGGGCCACGAACCCCGCCAAACCACCTCCAACGTCGGCCATCTCAACAAGCCCTCGATCCAAGCCCTCATTCATGGCCTCAACCGCCATTACTATTCAATAGGCATCAACTATAGAAAGACGGCCCTTGAAGAGAACATGCTCATGAACCTGCACAAGCACGTTTGGACTGAGGCCCTACTGATGGACGACTTCAAAGGTGAGGGCGAGCGCAACAAGGATAGGCTGCAGAAGCTGGTTGCTCTGGCTGAGGGCTATGAGAAGCGGGTCAAAGAGGAGACGGAGCTCACCAAGGACCAGCTAAAGACGCGATATGTGGGAAAGGTAGACCCAAAAAAGCGTGTGTATTATCTGTCAACTCTCAGCCGTCACATACTGATCTCTCTGTACAGACATCGAAGATGTTGGCCAGCAACTCATCGAAGACAACATCGTGTCCGTCTCACGGCAGATGATCGACAAGGAGGCCTCAGTGCCGAAGTCAAACTCTCGGCAAAGCAGACACGCAAAGGGAAATGACCATGCAGAAATGGATGAGTAGACCCCACACGCCCACCCGTCCATCGCCTTGAGCATAAATGGCCAAGGAACGGCGTTGTACCATAGCATACCGAGTGGATGTGATTCCAGTCACCCTTTATTCAGAAAGGCGCATATCCTGGGCTCATGCTAACACTGAGTATGGCATAACAAGACAATAGATCAACATACACCCTCCCTTAATAGAGGCCATTATGCTGCTAATAAGGTCGCAAACCCGCCTCGTTCTTCGCAAATTTGCGTCTCAGTCCCCCTTTCTCATAGGCAGTTCATGCATCAATGGCTTCCTTGCATACACACATCTGACCTCGTGATAAAAATGATTTCTCCGGTTTTTTATCACAGACCTAACATCTTGGCAAAATGCTTGAACCTCCTGATAACTCCACTGCATTCGATATTAGCATGCATCTGTATCGTTCCCTACGCTAGAGTCGACTCAACTCTAGAGAAGGAGAGAAGCTTAAAGAAGATTTATAAACTTACCCCCAATAGTCTTGTGTAAATAGCCATGATCCACCCCTCGATACCCTCACTCCAATTCCGCTCTCCCCATCTTCCTAGATCCTTGAGATGTGGGTCCTTTGGCCACGCCCCAATTGGCCAAATGAACTTCTCCTCCTTTACATCTACAAACCCGGCCTCCTCCATCAAATCCTTCATCTGTTCCACGATTTTAAATGTCATGCCTGTCCTCTCCTCACCGACATTGATGATGCTTGTGGAAAAAGCAGTGACAATCTGATCCGCTCGGTTTGCCGAGTTGGCATCTGCATTTGTGCTGATACTGAACTCGAGATGCTCGACCCACCCGCCTGGTGTCAGATGCGAGTACACTTGCGCATACGTGTAGGGCCAATCACGAATACATCCTGTTAAGCCACGAATGTGGATAAAGTCAAAATGGTTGGGAGGATAAGTCCATTCTGAACATGCGTCATCAATCTCAAATGTCAAATTAGGCGGTGCTGATGTGTATAATATCGGACTCAAGTCAGTTGCCGTGATTTCCGCATTGGGGAAATGGTCGGCAATGTCGACGGCCCATAATCCTGTGCCAGATCCAACATCCAGAATCCGTTTGGGAGAATCGATTGGAGCGAGAAAAAGTCTATCATGCAGGGTCAGAAGCCAAAGGTGGTGCACAACTGTTTCGTAGGATTGATTGGCTTCGTCGTTCGGGGCGTAGTAGGTGCCATCGCGATAGGCGTGATAACGGCGTCCGTTCTCGTAACGATACCGAGTAATGTTGGATGCGAGAGAACCACCACCTGTGGAGGCGTAGGAGCGGCGATCCCATTCTATGTCGGCATCTTCTTGATAGTTGCCGTATTCGGTGTCCTGATATAGTGAGCAGGTGTAAAGTGTGATCGATGAATAGAAGAGTCCAATATCCAATAGTTAGGTAAGTAAGAGTAGTGATGTGGAGAGGGGAAGAAAGAAGATGAATGGACATAGATAAAAGCACTAGTGCATAACTGCTCATCTGCAGAATTGAGAGGGTGAGGGGGGTGGATGGCGGGTACATGCTAGTCTATTGACTCGCTGAACGACCTTGACTTTTCGAGAAGAAATGAGGATAAGAAGAGCATTTCAGCCAGAACATGAGGGCAAACAAGCCATACTCACAACATCGATATCTGTCGATGGGGCTAACGTCGGTGCCGAAGGTGAGGAAACCATATCGCCTTCCATTTTCTTTTTGCGTAATAACCCTGATATGCCTCCAGAAAACATGACATCCGCGGGTACTCAGCTGGTCTGGGTGCGATGCTCTTGTGCGATGCACGGCTATACAAATTATCCTTATGATCGATAAAGAATAATTGTTCGACGTCAGAAGGTATTTTTTGGTTGTCCACAAGCTGTAAGGCTGAGCCCCCAGCCATTCAGCTTTTGCCCCCTCCCGTCCGGTGTTGCGCTGCCCTACTCAAGCCACTTGACTAGTTGGCAACTTAGGATATAACAGCTGATATGTAGTCAGTGGTGCGGGTCCAACTCCTGTCATTGACCACAAGGAAAAGTCGTCCAGCAGGTTGGCAATGAACAAAGGGCTTGCCAACCCCGGAAGGAGGGCTTGTCGCGGTCCGCATCTTCGCCGAAGCAACACGAACAATTGGCCCACTACCACAATCGCGCTACGATTGCATGCAGTTTGGTGCGAGAACCGGTACTTGCCGCACCCTTGCTCAGCGCATGTGCAATCAAGTACAAGCCAGCAAACATCTTGCCAACCGGTCTTGCGTACAAGGCATGAGGATAGGGTAGGGTACAAGTTTCAAGATAGCATTGCTGGAGGAGGGATTGTTGTCAAGACGTTGAGCATGGCGTACCGTGCTGCTGGGCCACGATTCAGCGATCTGACTACTTATTCCGCACTGCCGGGAGGGGCGAAAAGCGGGCGTGGCTGTTAGGTTGGAAGTTGGTATAATGCTGTGCCGTAATCCTGCATGATGGCAGGATTGATATAGGTTGCCGAGCTTTCGAGCCTTCTAATTGATTGCAAGGGTGAACTACTCAATGCGCACGCATACTGAGGACTCGAGTGCTCAATTCCAGAGTCGCTGATCAACAAGTAAAGACAGTCAAGCAACTTCTATTTGATATAATACGCCAAAACCAGTCATAAATAGTCTTTGGAAGTAATACACCGCCCACGCTATCCTAAAATCTTGTCTCATACGCAGCGATACGACAACACTTGGCATGCGATGAACATCCAAGTTTTCCAACCTTTTCCATGACACCCATGCTCGCACTTTTGAACCCTTTTTTGATAGATAAGAAAAAGTCAGAATACGCCCGCTTCCTGACTAAAGTCGGCGATCAGGACAACAATCAGTCGCCCCGGAATAGATATTTTCACAACTACCACTTGCGCCGTAGTCATAGCATCGCCATGATTTTTCCGTACTCCATATGGAAATTACCCCTTTTTGCAGCCATCGGACATGTCACTTACACATCACTAATCTCTACAAATGAAACAGGAGAGATTCGGGCCAAGTATGCTTCATGTTGTAGTCACATGGCATAAATCCATAATAGCGTATCGGAACATCCAGTCGAAGGCACCTTGCATCACCAATCCATAGGCAGTGTCATCGCAACGTGGATTATTCCTGAGGGTGGGTTCTGCAACCGGTACAGCGTGAACTTGCCGTTTTGTGATAACGAGAGCGCCAGTACCAAGCGATAGCCTACGGATGCCCGTGTGGTTTACCGGAACCTTCTTCCCGATGTGTGCTCGGTATAGGGCCAGTTCTCAACTTCTTAATTCTCTCATCATCTGACGATGAGGCCGAATGGCTGCTGCTTCCGTCATCAAGACCAATAGTTGCATCCTTGGATTCACGGCGTAGGCGGTCAGCCTTGTCTTTGAGCACTTTGGCTTGTTCCGCCGCTCGCTGAGCTCGAATCTGCTTCTTCCACATAGCCGCATAATGGCCGTTGCGCTCCAGAAGCTCCTCGTGCGTGCCTCGCTCCTGCACTTTTCCCCTGTGCAAAACCAAGATCTGGTCAGCGTGAGTTATAGTACTGAGACGATGGGCAATTATAAGCATTGTTCTTCCCTGCGCCAATTTTGTGAACGCTTCCTGTATATGCTGTTCGGTCTCAGTATCAAGTGCAGCAGTAGCTTCGTCGAGCATGATGATACGAGGATTTTTAAGAATGGTACGGGCAATGGCAACACGCTGCTTTTCGCCTCCAGAGAGGCGAAGACCACGTTCGCCGACCTTGGTCTCGTACTTATCCGGGAAAGTCATAATCTTGTCATGAATGCTAGCGGCTCGGCAAGCGTCATACACCTGGTCGTCCGTTGCCTCTGGGTTTGCGTATCTAAGGTTATACATCAAGGTTTCGTTGAACAAAACTGTATCCTGAGGCACAACACCAATATGGCTGCGCACAGAGTCAATTGTAATGTCTTCCACGTCATGACCATCGACCTGAATGCTCCCGGAAAGGGCGTTGTAGAATCGATAGAGTAGGCGGAATACGGTTGACTTGCCACCACCAGACTCACCAACAAAAGCTGTGGTCGTACCAGGGGTGCAACAAAAGTCGAGGCCTGTCAATGCAGGCTTGCGCTGATCATAGGAAAAATGAACGTCCTGAAAGCGAAGTTGGCCTTCGCAAGATGGTAGTGGCATGGCGTCGTGTTTGTCAACTACAGTTGGTTGCTCTTTGAAAAGCTCTAGCATTCGCTCTGAATTGATCATAGCAGACTGGATCATCCTGTAGAAAGTGCCAAAGAAGTTGAGTGGGCTCTGGAGTTGACCCATATAAGTGATGAGCACAACAAACTTGCCGACTTCTTGTTCACCGTTGGCAACCTGCCAAGCTGCGATGAAGCAGGTCACGAGCAGACCAAGCATGAAAACCATGTTTTGTGTAATGTTCATCACATTCAAGGAAAACATGACCTTGTACTCTGCGTTTTGATACTTCTGGACGGCTTCACGGTAGCGATTGAACTCATACGCTTCGGCATTGAAATATTTTACTGTTTCGTAGGACACCATGGAATCGTTTCTATGCGTGTTAGTGCAACTGTAGAGTGGGGATATTTTGACAGGGAAGCTTACTTGACAGCATCCTCTTCCCTGTCCGCATTGACCATTTCGCGGCGTATTTCAGCGCGCCATTGGGCCATGCGGATGGTCAGATAGATGTACCAAAAGGTAACAATTGCGATGACAAGGGCATAGTAAGCATCGAATCTGATTAGAAAGTAGCCAATAGCCACAGCCAAATCGATGAGCATGGGAACAACCTGGAAGGTGACTTGCTCGAGAAAGGTGTTGATGGAACTTCCTTTTCCAAGCGCGGACAAGACCTCGCCGGTTTTCTTGCCAAGGTGGAAATCGAGGCTGAGGCTGTGCACGTGCTCGAAGGCGGCTACGGAGAGTTCTCGGTACGAGTACTGCGATACGGGGATCCAGAGCGCCGATCGCAGGGCGCCAAGCACGCCATTACTTCCCTGTAAGAAGCGAAAGGAGATGAAGATGATGATGGCGGTCCACGGGCTGCCGGCCTCTTTGTGGGCAAGGCGATCGACAATGTGGCCTAGCTGGTCGGGGACCAGCAGATTGATGACGCGCTGGGCAAGGACAAGCACAAAGCAAAGGACAACGACAACCTGCAGTTTGCGGTCCTTGGACGGCCAGAGATAGGGAAAGAAGACGTGGTAGCCTTTGATATACTCCCACCAGCTGCGAGCAGGCGCGCCGGTAGGCCTGCTCCAAGCGGGCGGGGCGCCTTCGGTGTGTCTGTGCTTGCCACCGACGGGCTGGGTGGCGCCATAGTCGCCGTTTGCGTGACCGTCTTCCGCGTGGCCATTTCGATCGGCGCCACTGCCCAGCAGGGAGGTTGTTTCGCTTGAGGACGCCGTGTCGTCGGCGGCTGCGCGGCGGGGCAAGACGACGAAGACGGTGTAGAAGGCGATGAGGGCGAGAAGCACGACAATGCGCAGCAGGTCCATGGCCACCTCGGCGGCCTCCCAGTCGGTCATGCGGAAGCGCAGGCGGGCGGGGGGCTGGCGGGCGGTGGGCTCGTGGTGGGCATGGGTGTAGAGGGCAATGGAGAGGGCGGCCAGGGCGATCTCGAGCACGGCGGCGGCCGTCCACGTGGCGAGGTGGGCGACGGTGGGCGAGGGCTTGGAGTCGAGTAGCGAGATGAGGAACAGGCAGTAGACGAAGAAGGCGCCGACGAGGTAGATGACGACCGGCTTGCCGGCCCACCAGTGCTCCTTCTTCATGACCAGCGAGTGGGCAATGACAATGACCGAGTTGCCGACAAAGGTCAGCGCGGCGGCCAGCGAGAGCCATTCGAAGAGGCGCTTCTGGGCGTGGGTCACGTCGTCGCGGACAGCCCGCTTGACAAAGTTGCGAGTCGGGTCGGTTGCGGGCAGCGGCTTGCCTCCAGGGCCGGTGGCGGTGGGTTGGGCGATATTAGCATTAGAATTACTGGCGGCAATGCTGCGGACGGTGAAGGCGGCGAGGAAGAAGCACAGCAGCACGATGGGGTAGGCGTACTGCAGCACGACGACGGCGGAGCGCACCGCGGCGGCATGGCTCCAGCGCGCAGGATCGGCAGCAAAGAGATCCAGCTCGGGGGGGGCGTCGGGGGCGGCCATGGTGAGGGCGCGGGGCGGGGGGAGGGGAAGAGGGAAGGAGGGAGGGCAGGACGAAGGAAAAGAAGGCAGATGAGATGGGCGTCAAGGTGAAGGATGAAGCCGATGCAGCACCGGCACGCACAGTGACATGGGTGGACTGCAGGCCCGCATGTCTGGCCCGTACGTGGGAAGTCTTGTGCTGGCCCAGTGGCCCTGGTGCTGCACGGCGGCAGCACACTGCACCACGGCCAGTCTAGACTATGCGCGCCGCCATGGGCCCTGGCTGCATCAGGAACACGACGCGACCGGGCACACACGACACGACACCCACGCCTCGACTCGACCACTGCACGCTGCACACACCTCCGCCCGTCACTCTGTCGGCCGCCTCACCGCAACTCCCGCTCGCATCCTCGCCCGCATCCCCAGCGAGGTGCCTGCCCAGCTGGCGACTGCCCTCGTCAGGTGACTTGCCCGGCACTTGCCTCGCCCCTCGTCACATGACCGGCCATGGCCTCGCCCACCCCCATCCCCCCCGCGCCTCCTCCACCGCCGCCCAAGCAGCAGAAGCAGCGCTCCTACTTCGAGCGCTTCGTTGCCCAGCCGCTGACCACCGCCTATGCCTCGCGGCCCTCCAGCGTCTCGACGAGCCGCCTCGAGGGTGGGCCGCCGAACCCGCTAGTCCCCAAGCTGCCCGGGTATGCTATCTCCTATTCTGCCATGGCACGTCCTGACCATCTGCCCATGCCAGCGCCCGCACAGGTTACTCGCGCGATGCCAGCCACAAGACGGGGCTCGACATCTCTGCCCTCGACATCAACCGCGAGCGCACCCACGCTGTCCTCGCCGGCAAGGAGATCCTCAAGACGGTTCGTGTCCAGGATGCCAAAATTGTCGACGAGACCAACCTCCGAGCTGCTGTGCTCAACTATGCTGATTCCCATGCCCGCCAGCGTGAGGGCCTCGGCATTCACGATGTCAAGTGGTCCCATGGCCAGTTTGCCTCGTACCTTGCAACCGCCGCTGCCAACGGCAAAGTCATCCTCTACGACCTGAACCGCGCAAGCGTCGAGCTTGCACGCCTGCACGAGCACAACCGTCAAGTTCACAAGCTTGCCTTTAACCCCCACCAGGGCTACTTGCTCCTATCTGCCAGTCAAGATGGCACCGTTCGTCTGTGGGACCTGCGAGACATGCGCAGAGACGCCGCCACTTGCCGCAGCCGAGATAAGTATGCTGGTATCAACGGCGGTATCCGTGATGTCCAGTGGTCTCCTACAGATGCTGTAGAGTTTGCCTTTGGCACTGACAATGGCAACATTCAGCGATGGGACTTCCGATACAACAAGAGCCCAAAGCAAAAAATCACGGCTCACGACCAACGCATTTGCACCTCCATCGACTGGCATCCAGACGGGAAACATATGCTTAGTACCGGTGTTGACCGCACTGTCAAGGTCTGGGACTTTTCCGTCGATGGCCGCAGGCAGAAGCCTGCCTGGACCTTGAACACCCCTTTCCCTGTATACAAAGCGCGATGGAGGCCACCCTACTGGTCTGACAACCACCAAGAGCGAGGCGCTTATCAATGCACTCAGTTGGCAACCTACTATGATCGTGAACATTCGGTCATTCATCTATGGGACTTTCGCCGCCCTCATCTACCTCTTCGAGAAGTCAACAAATTTGCTAGCGCACCATCTGACATGCTCTGGCACTCACGTGACACCTTGTGGACAGTGGGCAAGGAAGGCGTCTTTCAGCAAAACGATGTTCACCACGCTCCAAAGACTGTAGATCGACGCAACCTGCAGGCACTTGCAGTATCGCCAACCGGTGAAGTGGGTGGCGTTGCCCAGAAGAGACCGCGCCTGCGGCGCTCTGCTAGTCTAGCGTATACTGACGATGTGTTTCCCAGCGATCTACATGATAGACGCAGTAGCCCAGAAAAGGGTAGCATGCGGAGCTCTGCAGATGATAGTCTAGACGACAACTTCTTGACCTCCACCAAGCGCTATGGCCGTGCTGTGAGCAGTAGATCGGCGAGATCCTTTGGCAGCACACCACCATCGGAAACAGCTCCAAAAGTCATGTTCCTTACTGATTCAATGACACCCCGAGCTGAGCCCTCGAAGCCTAACCAGCTTGCCTTCCGCGGTGTGCTGCCTGGAGTTGGCAATGTTCAAATCTTCGCTTATTTGGCGCAAAAGTATAAGGCTATACCACTGTCAGATCCCGTAAATTTGCCTGCGTTCCTGGAATTGCAACATGTCTTTGAACAAAATGCCGACTACGCTGAGCGAGCCTCTTTGTACCGCCTCTCACAGACTTGGAAGGTCATTGGTGCATCCATTACTGCTGTTACAAGGCGGAGGGCAGAACTGCACAGGAAACATAGAAAATTACAATGCAAGTCAGTCATATCAAACCAACCTGATTCGGCCTCCAAGAACCCCTCTGAGCATCTTGTATTCCACGACAAACGAAAGACATTAACACCAAATCCCGCAGTACGTGCTGTCCCCGCCACGCTTGATAAACCGAGTAGTGTTCAGCCGCCCTCGGTTGTTGAGAGCACATCTAATCTTGCTACTCCTCTTGCTCGACCACTTTCAGTCTTTGATTCAGGAATCGTCGATCGAAAGGGACCAATAATACCTGATATAGATCCGGAAGATATAATTACTCTGCCGCCTGCTATCACTGAACCACAGGACAATGCCAATGAATACAACAGGACGCTTGCTCCTTCACAGTTTGCATTCAGTGGACCACAGTGGTATCAGTCTGTAGATGGTCTTGATGAGCGCCGCGCCCTTGTTGGAAGCTACCGGGCCTCACCTCGTATACCACTTAGCTTGGGGCCAAGCAGTGTACTAAACACGAGCATCGAAGTACCACCGCCACTAGAACGTCACGACTCTGAAGAAAGCTTTACCATGTTCTCCGCATCGACGGATTCGCAAAAAGGTAACTCCATGCCAAGCTCGTTTGCCAGCGGGTGCTCGAAACCGCAAAGTGTCGAATCCTCATTGAACAAGTGGCACATGGAAACACAGCATGCGAGCTTTGGGCATGCAAAGCACATGTCTAGTATCGATCAGCAGGATGATCTAGAAAACAACGTTCAAATATCGCCGACTACTGTACCTACAACCCAAAAGCCAGCAAACGAACGAGCCCGACAAGGGTGTGGTCGTGATGATGCAAGTGGCTTTTTAGGGGTTGGCAGTGGAGAAAGGGTGGTCCGAGAGATGGAACACCTACGGCGGAATAACCAGCTACTTCGTCATGATAGCTCTGAATCGGAGGCATACGCTAGCAGCAGAGACGACAGCTTTTCGTCCCGGGAATATAACGCCGAGATGGAAGTAAGCGGTACAATAGTCCCCGAAATTTCCGAAGGCATGAAATCGCCACATGGCTTTAGGTTTCCCACATCTCTACCCTATGGAACGGAGAGTGCACCTCCGGTACTTGATTCATCAAGCGAGGATGCGTTGTTGCTCTCTGATTACCAGGCTATGCATGTCGATGCCGAAGCAGGGTCAGCATATTCCGTCATCGGCCTTCTCGACAATCTCCTCACATTCCATACAAGTGCGCAGCCAGACGCGCAGTTCTCCTCGGTGCTGTTACTACTTTTGGCGCCGTTACTGCCGCAGACGTACGGTCCTCCGGCAACCACCAGCATCGACGTGGGAGAAGTGCTCACAACATTCTCGGATACCTTCCTCTCTCTTGGTCTAACTTCTACTCAAGCACAAGCAGTACTTTCAACCCAGCTGAGCCAATTAATAGCAACTGGCATCAATCCCTACCAAGCAGAATCTATCCTCAATACGTATCATGCTCAACTACACAGTCTTTCCCTTTTCAATTCGGCAGCCTCGCTTCGCCGATTGGCCTACCCTGCCTATCCCGCTGTATACGAGCAAGCATTGAAGGATACTCAGCTTGGGCTGCTATGCCTTAGCTGCAAATCGCCCATTAACAATCCCAAGGATAAGATGCGTTGCGAGTCATGCAAGCGAGCACAGGCACCATGCCCTATTTGCTGGGGGAAATACCCAGCCTTTGAACCAGTCACGACAAAGAAGAAAACTAAGCACAAAGCTCGTACTAGCTTCGATAGAGATCACCGGAGAAAGCGATCGTCTCTCATGTCGAATCAGCCTGTTCATCTTCATTTCTCCAACGATGGTCCATCTCCAAGCGAACCGAAAAATTGGTCACCACACAAGGCCACGCTTTGGACGTGGTGTTCGTTGTGTGGACACGGCGGGCATACAAATTGCCTATCGACTTGGTTTGCCGACCCGTTGCTCTCGGATGGAGCATGTGCTACTGAAGGCTGCCTCTGCGATTGCATTCAGGGTAAACAACGCGACGAGAAAATTCAAGAAGCACTTCGCATCCGAGCAGCAACGGAGCGTTTGAAACCTGTGCGCAAGGGCGATGATTGGAAAGTCCATGAAAGTCGTGCCGTATCCGCAGTCCGAGGCGCACTCGGTGACGATTCTTCTCCGCAGATTCTACCCCTGACTGGACCTCCAACACGCAAGGACGACTGGAAAAAGGTGAGGGTTGTGGCCCCAGAATCGGATCTTCGGGCTTCCATCTCATGACTTCTCGGCCCGTTCTCTGCGGCACCTTTGAAACTACCGAAATGATAGTTGCGCTATAGCATTCCAGAAATAAAGAAGCTCGCTCGCCTTCCTCTATCTCAGACATTGGCAAGCATCCTCTTGTCAAATCATGTAATTGTGTCCATGTCGTTACGGTGTTAGCGGCGCGGAGCTGCCCGCAACCGTGCATAATCACACCGCTTGTACGCGTGCCATGGTGCATGATTATAGACGCCACTGCCCGCTTCCCCGGATGTGGAACGCTGGCTGGAGCCTTTGTGGGTCGGCCACGTTGTGATGGTATGCATGGGCCGCTCGTCTGCCATATGTTGCACAGTTTCGTTGATATGTGTTCCGACGGGGTTATGAAGATAGTGGTGCAAAATCCCGATAATGGGCTATGCTAAACCAGCACCACCCATCATGTATTGAAACGAAGCACGGTTGGTGAAAATGTGAATTATACCCATTTTTAGTCTGCCGGTAAAACAGAAGCCATGCAAACTTTCTGCTTAACACGGTACTTTTTGCCGACTTCATATACCAATAGATATTGTGATGCAACTAGTTGTTTTCAACCGATGGAAACTTTCGTGCGGCCCGATTGTTAGGGCTGCAGGACTCGAGTTGCACCATCAATCGCTTGAAAGTCTGACACACTTGCAAACAAGACTTGGGTGTGCATTCCCATTTCATCCTTGTTTCAGCAAGGACCAAGTACATATCTACTTGCATGCAGAATTAGTAGAACGCTTTTGCGCTCAACCGATTTAGTCCTACAACGGCAACTACTCCACCCGAGCGGGGATAAAAACATTCAAACCCCTACACTATTTATATCCAATGATCACAATCCACTCACCACACACCACTACATAATAGATTATGTATCACTGCCAACTGCTCTGCTTCTTCCATAGCAAGCCATGTGTCCGATCGGTGTGAAATGCGCACGTAGCCATAGCGGTCCGCCGGACGCGCGCTGCCTACCGTAAGCTTACCCCTCGATTCTCTTGATTCCATTCTTCTCGCAGAATGTTGGGAACGCCTTTTATCGATGGATTTATATTCTACCAGGATTGAACTTGTATATTATACCAGCATCGGAATGCCAGCTGGGAGACGGCGGTTCGAGGGCTTCCTATTGGAGGGTTGAAACTGAATCATAGACATTGATGCTTGATGAATGCCCTTTGTTAGAGGCAGTGTGTGGACGATGTGCGGAACGCAATACGGGGGAAAGCGTATTGAGAGATATTTTATCACTTCACATGGGTTGGGCCTAGCAAACGTCGAGAGTTAACTTAGAATTGTTGCGTCATGCCTCGCCTATTTGTGGGCCCACATATCCCAGACGGTTCTTAGGCCATACTAACTGCACTACCTATTTGAAACCACAGACACGTCACGAGCCGTACTCACATTGAGTTTATCGACACAAGCCCCACATCGACGTAGAATAGGCTTATGCCGGGCGTTTTCGTCGCGTGTTACACAGCAGGATCTGTTTCAAGGATCTGTACATGTAAAAGCGTGTTTTAGCGAGGCGTGAGAGGCGCTGAGATGATGGCGTAGCTATTGAAAATGCCTTACGTAGCAACACATTTGTGCGTGTGCTGCCGTGTGTCACAATACACTCTGGTTGGATGATTTGCTTGTCGTACTGCTGTCAGTGCAGATTGTACACCTGGAGGTCTTAGCATGCATGGCAAGGCAACCAGCCAGAATTGGCCCATGGGCTATAGGCGGTATCGGTGTCACAGCTAGAGCTGATTATACCGTACGTGTCAATTCCTCTTCGATTGGCGGTTGATGAGTATTCTACTTGGTCAGTAGTTAGTACTCGGCGCGATGGGTTAAAGTGGCGGCAGAGCGATGTTGGCATATTCTATTCACGCAACAGTGGTGGTGATTTGTGATGAGCGCGTTCGTAGATACTTGAGGCTCTCTAAAGTACAGGAATCTCGTAAAATTGATCGTAGAGTAAGCTCAATCCATTTCCACACTTGATGGCACTGTGGCAGTCATAAGGCATGAAGTAAAGGCCTTGGTCGCCATGAAATGCATGCCTGTCCCCGTCCAAGGGTGCTCATAATCCGTTTACCTGATTCGATTAGCCTATATCCTCCATATTACGAATGGGAAGCCCCCGTATTTGGCATACCTCAACTCCGTACACGCAACCTTTTACCGAGACGCGCTCCAGACGCTTTTGAGGAAGCCGTCCTTCTGTGTGAGCCTGTTCAAGCTATCGTCGCTCTCGCCCATAGCGCGTACGAAGCCGGAGAGTGCATAGACCTGGTTTTCGCCCGTGTAGCGGCCGTTCTCATCAACCTTGCCAACGCTCAGTTGGACTGAAGCATGATCCTTAGCCTTGATGATGCGTCCGGTTGCCGACTTCGAGAAATTAGCATCGCCTTTCAATGGTCAATCGCGGGTTCTCGACGGTACTCACACATTTGCGAGGCACGTAAACTAATAAACGTGTTAGCCTGAATAGCTCAGGAAGATTGCGGCTTGCGAGTATGGGTGGGTGCGAGTTGCAGTTGGCGTTGCACCCACAGGCGCACGTAAAAAGGATAGCACTTACGATCGACGAGCTCTCCGCGTTCGTTCTCCATTATGGATAATGTGTAGGTAGAAGGGTGGGATTTACTGAAGATTGGTTGCAGGGTTTGGTAGTCGTCGTCGTCGTCGTCGTCGTCAACAATTGTGACATCGGATATCGTGGGATTTGAGTTCGAAATTCGCTTACGTTTGCGCTAGTCCTAGGTAGGTTTGGTGGCTTGGCGGATAAAACTATGGAACACCAGCTTGGATCAATCCTCTCAAGAATGCTGACAAGCAAGTCCATTCCACAAGGCAACAGTCTTTAGTATAGTATCGCGCACAAGAATCAAAAGAACTTGCTTTTTCGCCTATCAGATTTGCATATCAAGTCCTAACATCATCAAATCAGCTCCACCGGAGCCCACGTTCTAGATCTAATAGACACATTAACATGATGGCATTTGTGCGCCAACTTTCCCCTGCCCTACTTCATATAATGTATGAGGGACACTTGGCCTGAACATAGACTCAGCCAAATTTCTAGCCCTGTGCATTACTCAGTCACTCTTATATTCCTCACAAGTCGGGTTGATCTTGCAGCACATTAGTCCTTCTCCCTCTTGCGAAATGACTTCTCCAGCTGCAGCCTTCACTGATAACCCGGGCGCCCACCCAATCACCTCCTTTCCACAAGGTATGTCAGCATCTACCTATGCGGGAGAATTCACGTTACTATCCACGAAACGGAACTCTTCACCAAATCACGTGGCCACCTCTGTCACTGTACCAAGCGCCGTAAGGTGGCAGGCTCTTATGTTGCATCTACCCTTGCTATCAAAGAAGAGAAAGCCCAGATCGATTAAAGAAGGGTGCATTAAAAAGACAAGGATTATGCGACAACGAGCGGAATGTGCGTAGAACTATGTTTGTGGGAGTGTGGGAAATAAGTCTCCATATCTCTGCCCTATCGTGATACGTACTTGATTGTATATTGTAAATGAACAATGCTAATAACTCTGAGTCCTATCATGAGTGTAGCCGAAGTATATCCAAAGATGGTGATATTGAAGATGGGCATATTTCCGCGTATACCACATCCCGAATGTGAAGGCTTTACTCCGCCGATATGAATGGCAGTGACGACATAGTGGGCTCACACAATTTGAGATTGCAAGAGGAAGAAAGCAAATGAAGTAGTAGGCTTTCCCTTATGAGTACTTGATCGCAGCCATGAATATGTAATCATCACAACTAGTGTAATCACTTCTGGTCTGTCAAGCATTGTTTTATTTAGAAGTCTCAGCATTGCAGAGCTGGAAGACAGTTTTAAGTTGAGAGCGTAGTTCGAGCCTCAAAGGCAAAGTCTTGCCATCGGTTCGTAGATGATATCTACGATAGCAATCAGTATTATCCCTGCCGAGGATCCGTGATCCACATCTTTCTTGCCAAGCCACACATTGTAAACCCTTTCACCATCTACCACTCGGGTCTAGCCCCTTTCAGCACTAACCAACCCTGTGAGTCGTGGGGTAGCAAGCAGGGAGCCCCGCGGCATTCTCCAAGCTTCTGCTTTAATGAGCATCTCCAGCGAGCACACTTGACATCGCGTATGGTACAACTCTGACAACGGGTATTGCTATCGCAAGGAACATTATTGGCGTAGCACTCAGAGCATGAGATGACCTTGTTAGGCAGCTTAGTGTATAAGCTCGGCGTGACCAAATGTGCACCACCGCGGAGATACTCGCCATGAGATGTTGCGGTATTCAGACGATTTTGTGCTAGCTTCAACTGTTGCTCCGTTTCTTTGAGCTGGATGCGGAGGCGGTTGCACTGGCTGCTTTTCTCCCGTAAGCTCTCAGTGAGGTCACCAGTATTCCCCTCGATAACTCTTCTCAAACGCTCAACTTCTTCCTGGAGAGTGTCTGCTCGCATTTGCTCTTCGAGATTTTTGTAACGGAAATCATTGACCAAATCGTTAGCTGCATACTGCGCCCGGGACAAACGATCTTCTTCCCTAGCGAGAGCATTATCACGCTCAAGTGTGAGAAGCATCACTCTTTTCTCAAGTATACGAACAGCTTCAGCTTGTGTTTCGGGCTCTCGCACGTGAGGCACATGAATCTCCCTGATTGCCTCCTTTTCTGCTTTTGAAGATTCATTTCTCCAATCATCATTGTCGAATTGCTGCTGCCTGATCCTAGCTTCTTGTAAGGTAGGCCTGTTGACCATAATATGCCTCTGATCGGGTTTGATTTTATCATGGCAGTAGATCCCGTCTAATTCAGTATGCGGATCATCGTCTTCGAGGTTAACTAGAAGCAGGTTGGTTAGACTGCTCCCCTGCTTTTCCAGGCTTCTTTTGCCCCCAAATAACAAGTTTGGGTCATTACCCATAGCACCAGGCTTGGTTTTGATAGATTCAGCTCTCGAGACTGGTGTTCTGTCATATGCCGAAAATGCAAGGTGGCCGCATACTGAAACGGTTGAATCAGGTTCATCTAGCCTCAAGGTGTCACCCTGTCCAGTAGGAGGCGATGAAAAGAAGTCAGGAAGTAGAGGTGTTGTAGATGTTTGTTTCGATTCCTTCTTTTCATCTCTAGCATTACTATTGGGACCGTTCAGGGCGTCCTTGTTCATCTCATTCCCGTGAAGAATGACGGGATATGGTGCGATCCCATGTTCAAGGAGGATGCCAGTGATCGGTACGGGACTAGCAGACGGCTTAGATGCTGGCGAATCGATAGCATTATAGCTTGGAGCCTTTTCGCTTGCCGAAAGAGTATCTAACTTGCTTTAACACTCTATCCTTAGAATGTTTAAAGTTTTAATACTTACTATTGCTGCTAGTAGCCAATACTGGACATGCTGTAGACAAGGAGTTTAGCTTGTAAGGTTTCTTTGCCTTCATTAGACCAGTAAGATCTGAGAAGCTGTCGCGTGAAGTACTCTCACGGGCATTTGGAGCAGCCATGTGGGCAGGTGAAATATTTTGTGTGTCTATGTGTGGTAAGTTAGAGTTGGCTCTACGACGTATGGCCCAGTGATATTACCTCTAGCCATTACGCATAACGACAACTTTCGAGAAGTAAGTGGAGTACGGCGCGGAGGAGGGGCGGTACGAAAACAAACGGTCAAGGTGCCAAGCCCTTAGTCAAATCCCACCATAAGAGCAGTGACGAAAGGAGGCAGAGAAGGAAAGAGCTGGGTTTCCTAGGCAGGATACAAAAATTATTAGTATAATTTTTATAAACCCCTAAATTCAAGTGCCTAAGGATACCGTAACACGAGCAACAGGGACGAACTTTTGTCGATATATATTGAGGTTAAAAAAGGTACATAATATATCAGGTTAATTTCTAATAACAAATTGAATCTTGAAGTCGTGGCTTAAGGAAACCTACGTAGATCGCTCTTAACCCTCATCTTCTCCAGCGAGCATAGCTAGGTAACCACAACCGCTCGTACAAACCTAAAATGAGATAACAGTATCGATTGAATATACTCCAACGCGTTATGCGATAAGCCCAAGACACCAGCTAAGCAGGCTTGCGCCGTACCTACCTAGGTAGATATCTAGGCACGATCGTCCGTTCCAGTCAAAGAGATATACAATAAATATTTTGGCACGGGGCAAAAACTTCTCCATCTAGATATCTTACGCAAGTCTCCCCAATTAATTTCCTCTTACAAAGTTCTCACGGCAAATAATGTACTCTTCCAACGTAATAGTGATCCCGATAGAAATTCAATGGCTTACGAGCGCGAGAAAACCATCTAGAGAGTGAATAACTCAGCAAGGTATTAGCTCGAGAACATCTAGCCAGGGCAAATACATTCTCTCCATAATTATACAGACAGTGTTTCAGACAGCACGCAGCACAAACTTGATATAACTGGAGTATTCTCGCGTCATACTAGACAAAAGAATGGAGGCGTCGGGATAATAAGGTTTGCAATTAAACCAATGTAAGACGGCAGCTCTACTCCACTATACCAGATAATCTACGAAAAGGTGGAGAATAATCAACAGCAGTTAATCATCTTAAGTTCAGCGGTACACATACGCAACAGCCAGTTTGAAGCCTTTCAACCATGTACTTCTAATATGCCGCCAATAACCCAGATATATTGGGAAGCATATGCCTAGGTAGGACTTTATAATAATACACCTTGGAAGGTACCAAACCTACCTTAGTAGGGAGGTATACTACTCTAATATTCCAGTCGGGATTGGCCAGCACGGCGCATGTAGAGCTACCAAGACCCAACAAAGTTGGGTAACAATAAAACTAAGTATCTATGGGTATCTACGGAGAAGGGACTATATCAAGACACTAACTTGTCGAATAAATAGACCCTAGGATGCTATCAGGACATTCGAGAAGTATAAGCCTAATCGACGCTTGAGCGTTGTCATGAGTGGAAGCGTCCAGAACAGCGGGTCATAGAGCTGCTGCAGCAAATCCAATAATATGATGAGAATTTATGATTATTCTTTGAATAGGAAAGAGAAAATAGCAAACGTACAACATCATACCCACATTAGGGTCTTATCTAAAGTACTTGGAAGTTGCGGTGGTTAGGGTGATATTAGCTTGGGCCAAAGCCCTCTCCTAGGCTTTGTGATAGTTGCATCTTGGTATCACTCTTATTAGTCCTACCCATTGTGGTGTAGTAGGGTACGCACGCGATCGGGGTGAGTTTGGTAAGCTTGCGACTCTGCAGAGCGCACCGAGAGAGATCGCATGGGTTAGATAGGCACCAACACCAACTTGTGATTTAGCTCTCAACTCAGTATATCTCATTCGTCTCACCGATTGCGGGTCGGCACCTATCTCCTACTATATGCATCCTAGTATGTCACACATGGACGCCGTGAATTGGGGAAGATTCGTCAGGCAATGAACGCCTGCTTTTCCATATCTCCCTCTTTGGTGACATCAAGAGGTTGCTTGGGAGTGAATATCTTCTTCCCATTACCATGCTACGCATGCTCGCAAACTCCGTTAATCACGGAGTCATTTGCTGCCTTCCGCCGTGCCATCATTGACGCCAATGCTAAGTATGTTTCGAGCTGAGTCCTTCCATTTCGTCTGTTGTTGTATATCTAGTCAATAAATTCGCAATCCGGCGTGGCATTTTGTCGCTTCTAGGATGCTACACTTCCAAGGCCACCTGGGAAGCTCAAAACCTGACCGGATTGTCGGATATGCTTTTTATCACCGAGCTTCATATTGCATCTTCGTCTACGAGCCGTTCTAGACGAAGCTTGGATTGGTTTCGTCAGTTCGGTATTTAGCAAGAGCGTCGGAAATAGTTATGTGAATGCATGCTTATGCAGCGCTAGAAGGTAGGTATCAACATGCGCTAACTCTCGAATCTCCGACAACTTAGGACCAGAGACATGGTTCATCTCTCGTCCGGACCTTGCAGCTCTCCTGCAGTTGCCCAGATATGAGGCTATACTCATGTATAAAGGCGATGGGGTATCAATTAAAAAGAAAGCCAGATGGCCTTAGCCTTGTTGCTTGTTCAATTTTGCAGAAAAAAGCCACAATCGTACCTAACTCCATCATCATCTTTTCTAATAGGCAGCACGGCAAAATCTATTCTTACCATATTTGGTGCCACAGGGAACCAAGGAAACTCGACTGCCGACTTTGTACTCTCAGACCCTGAGCTCTCCTAGCGCTATATTGTACGCGCTGTCTCTCGCGACACGGCGAGTCCCAAAATGCAAGACCTTGAGGCGAGGGGTGCGGAGCTTGCTCAAGGCGACTTGGATGATGTTGGATCCCTTTCTTTGGCTGTGAAGGGTGTGGAGTATCTGTCTTTCATGACATCAACCCAATATCAAGGCAACACTCGCGAGATTGAGACGCGCCAGGCCAAAAACCTTTTGTGAAGTGGCAATAAAGGAAGGCGTACGGTATATCATTTTCAGTTCCGTGCCACACCCGTACAAGATCGGTGAAGGAAGAATAGAGTACGCCCGCAATCTACCCATCAGATCTGCCTTCCTCGCCCTGGGCACTTTCATGCAGAACTTTCTGGAATAATTCCGGCCGAGACCGGGTCCTACTTGCGACGGAACTTATGTACTGAGCAGCCTTGCTAGCCCAGCTACCGAGCTACTATTCATTGATATCAAGGACACGGGCAAGCGGATTGGGGCTATTTTGACTGACCCACAAAAGTATGAGGGTAGATGTTTTACCGCGGCAGAGAACTTTCACGCATTACTATAAGTATGTGAAATTGTTTTGAAAGTGACTGGCAAAGACGTTACGTTTCGGCAATTTCCAGATGGAATGTTCAAAAGCCTTTTACTGGAGGGGCTGAGAGAAGCATTATATGATATGTGGGTGCATACGAGGGATTACGGGTACTACGGGAGTGAGTAAAAGGCTTTGGTTGGGTGGACAAAACAACAAGCAAAGGGCAATTTGACAACGCTTGAGGAATGGCTAAGAAAGGAGAAGCACAACCTCGAGTAGTCGGGAGGTCTAGATATTGAATGGCTTTTAGGTCTGTTACAACGATCACTTTATGCTCGCACATGTGCGTTCCACTGTGAGCTTACCAAGTAATCAATGAGGTCCTAGAATGGAGTTCTATTTGAGACTGAACTAGGTTCTGCTCTAGCATGTTGATAATCATACAGGGCAATCTCACCGGGATGGCCACGATGAAATGAAGTACGGCTATTTCGTATCATTTTCTCAGCCATGCCATTACTGTGTGATCACTCCATCTGTAATCAACTCGTCTTCTAGCTCCACCCAATACCTAATCCAATTAAATATACTCTTATGCCAGAGCATGCTGTTTTCTCGATTGGTGACCCAATGACCCTCATTCGGGAAATGCAAGAAGCGACTGGGTACACCCATAGTCTGCAACACATTAAAAGTCTGAAGGGGCTCCGAAATTACAACCCGGAAATCTAGATCATTTCCGATGACGAACTCTGGCGTGCTGAAATTTTTGGCATGAATAAGTGGGTCCCAGAGTTCGTAGTTCTTGCGGTCATTCCAGATTGTACCGTTATTGTCACGTTGTATGAACCAAATTTCATCTGTTGCGTAAGACCCTACTTGAGTTACTTTGCCGTCGTGGCAGACGAGCGCTTTGAATTCACGACCTAGAGCGTGACCTTGGATCCAATTTATCATGTAGCAGCCGAATGATGCGCCAGCAGCGATGGCACGTTTCGTGTCAACGTAGGGTACATTGTCACGGAGGTGATTGAATACTTTGACAAGATCCGTGTACGGGGTGCCTCCCCAATTGTTCTGGATCTAATAAAATCGTCAATGATTACATATTATAGCCAGGCACATGACTGGACACACCTTGTTAGTAAAGGCTTGACTGTAGCTGGGCGTTCCGGTGAATTGGGTCGTTGTAACCACAAATCCTTGGTCAGCCCAGAGCCTTAGATTCCATCGAACGCTCCAATTGTCACCTTGAGAGGACTGAGGTCCGCCGTGAATCCAAACTAGAGTTAGCTCACATCTTACACTAGTACAAATTGCAACTCACGATGAAGGCCAATGGGTACTTCTTCTTAGGATCAAAATCAGTGGGGTAAAAGATGAATGTTTGGATCATGTCGCCGTCATCATTCTTTACCCAGAAACTGGAAACGTCCTTGGGGCCCAAACCTTTCAACTCTGGATCGACTTCGTTCGCAGTGAATAAAATCCTTTTATTTTGGCCAGGGTACTGTCGGTAGAAGATGCGGCTACTCCAGCTAGAAGCAGCAGACACAAAAGCAGAACCATCGGGCAAAATGGAAAACTCAGATAGTACGGTATCTGGTCCGGTGAAGTTGATAGGCTTGAATTCTGCGGCTGCATTATGGGGGACGAGCCAGAGACGATTCGAGGCATGCAATTCTGATACGACCCACAGATCAGTATCATCTGGGCTCCATGACAGACCCGATGGTGCTGAGTCCCAGTTTTCGGCTACTGAACGAACTTTTGAGCTGAGCCCATCAATATCTGCAACGTATAGCTTGTAGCGATCTGACTCATAGTCAATGCCGTCTTGCTGGCCATATGCAAGCTTTTTGCTATCATGAGACCACGTTGGGTAACCAGAGGCACCCCGCGCGGTCTTGGGTGCGGTTGTTCCAGGGCCATTGACCGGAACAGCAACTTGGGAACCGTTGTGTGGTACGATGTAGATGTAGCTGGCGGTGTAGTTTGCCTTGGATAGTTCGGGAGCTTTGGTACGAAAGGCAACTGTGCTACCGTCGGGAGACAGATCGTAGTCGCCTAGATCACTCGAGGAGCCTTGGACAGGACTTTCGGGGCGGGTGACGGTGTAATTCATGCGCGAAAGCAGGTTCTTGATCTGGCCATTGAATGTGTAGGTACCGTTTGCACCGCTCAGTGAACCGGCAAACACGGAATATCGTTCCTGAGTAATATAATAGTTCCAGTGTCTAACCATGTTTGAGGAGTACAGCTGGCCAAGGCTTTTCGCTTTGGTAGCGAGATCTGGGTTGTATGCTGTGCCATTGTTCCCATATGCAAGACAGCTCACGACAAAGTTGATGTTCCCAGCCTTGGTCTTCACCGCCTTCAGGCCTGAGAATGGAGCACCAAGGGAGGCTACCAGTTTTGGCGCAAAGGAACTGGCACTGAGATCGGCCGTATACAAAGTAACGCCTCCTGGGATTTTGTCGTTTGTAGCGTTGATGTATAAGATGCTCTCATCTGCCTCACCAGCCCATACCACTTCAGAGACGGCACTTCCGAATGGGGCCTTTGTCGTGTTGCCAGTCTCGGTGTCGAGAAAATACCAAGTGGTGGTGGACTTTGCTGTGGTCCAATTGTACTTTGTTTCAGAGAACAAAGCCCGGTCCTGACTAATCAGCATAGCGGGCACACGGATCGTGAAAGAAACATACTCCTTTGGCGCCCAGGGTAGCGGTGCTTCGTCGTGGTGCGGCAAGCATTCCCTCGGGAGTAATAGCATGGGCAGACCCCAGGAGCAGGGCGGCAGCCAAAACGACAGGCTTGATCGCCATGATTTTCGATTGGATGTTGGGCGAAGACAAGAGGGCCAGCGACGGCTAAGAGCTGGTTGGCCATGGTGCGTTTATAACGAGACCCAGATACTCGGATAGCGGTTGATGGGAGCAGTTTGGTGACAGAGCCTGCCAAGACGAGGAAGAGCCAACAAGGCAGGAGTCAAGGAAAGCCTTCTGGGGCTTGTCCAGTTTCTGGTAGAGCCGACGCTGGCAGCATCAGCGCTGGCTACTTTGACCTGCCTGCTGTGGTAGGCAGACGGCTGCAATAGGCTGGTGCCGGGCAGCCTTCTGTGCTCCACAGCGAGCGCCAGGGGGTGTGATGGAACGTGGCACGTGCACGGCTGGCACTGCGCCGCACGGCTCCTCCATGCGTGGTCGCCTGAGTCGAGGGCGTGTTTCTAAATTAGGGTGCTGGCGGCCAACCAGGGGGAGCAGGAAGCAGGAAGCAAGAAGCAGGACAGCAATCAGAGGGGGCGGGCAATGGAAATGGTGAGCGATGACATGGCGAGTGGTGAAATGACGTTGTGCAGCCTGGTCGAGGATATTGGGCAACTTCTATCGATAGGGATGCGACAGGACGCCATGTACCGTGGAGGGTGAAGCCATCAGACTGGCTGCCAAAGCGCGCGCTGCACCCCGCCGCCGCATCCATCCCATTCCCTTTCGCATCCGTCTTGCTAATACTTGCTTCGGTTCCTACACTCGCTTCCAGGGCCCATATCCACGCTCCCACCCATTGCCGCTGCCGCCACCGTTGCCGCGCTTGTCTCTCGTGCCGGCGCCCTCACCACCTTTGCTTCTGCTTCTGCTTCCGTGTCTGCGTCTGCGTCTGCTTCTGCGTCAGCTTCTGCTTCTCGTCTGCCAGCGCATGCGACACGCCACCCCCAACGTCACCTCGACTTGACGACGCCATGAGGGTTGAGGGTCCTCGGCAATAATGACCATGACGGCATCCCCGAGCGCGCGCCGGAGAGCACGCCTGCCTCTGCCCGCCGCCGTCGCCCTCGTCCTCGTCGCCCTCGCCTCCTTCCTTCCCCTCGCCGGCGCCGTGCACATCAACTTCGAGAACTGCCTGGAGCCCCAGGTTATCAAGGACACCGGCCAGCCCTACCTCAAGTTCACCCCCAAGTTTGTCTGGGCCTCCTTCAACACCTCGTCCCCGAGACACAACCTCAACATCACCGTCCACGGCAATGTCTCGGGCCAGGCCGAGCATGGAGACCTCCCCAGCCGTGACAACACCTCCCACTGGCACGACAAAAACGCACCCTTCGGCAAGATTGTCGATCTCAGCAGTGGCGACGGCATGTACACAACTCTCTTCGCCAAATTCGACGTCCTGACCTACTCGGCTGCCAGCCTCGACCCCCTACGGTTCTGCAATACCACTGTCAACACCACCTGCCCCATTGCCCCCGCCTTCAATGCCAACTCAACAATCCCCCAGGATTTCCCCGCATTCAGCATCTCACACGACTTTGGGAGCACCTACTCCTTTGCTACCTGGGCTTCCACCCTGCGCATCGTTTCAGGCAATGCCAAGGCCGACCCCCTCGGCTGCATATCCGCCAGCATCACTCCAGACCTTGGTCCCACGCTGAGCAATACTCTGCGTTACCTGCCCGCTGCCATCCTTGCTCTAGTCGCCCTGGCTACCATCTTTGCCGCTACTTGCAGCCCCTGGGGAACCTCTAATGTGTTTCGTTGGACTAGCAACTATGGACGAGACGAAGATTTGTTACGATTGGTCACCCCCGGCTTTGGGGATTGTCTTCAGTACATTCAATTCATCGTCTTAGCCGGCAGCCTGAGTCTGAATTACCCCGGGTTTTTTCAACCCGTTGTCAGTCAGGCTAGCTGGTCGCTTCTGCTCTTCAACCAGAGTTTTGTGAGCCATGGCAATGGGTCCCAAAGTCTTGTTGATGGCATCTATTTCGTCAATGGAACGTATGGTCTCACACGCATGAGTCAATATATTGGCATGTCAAGAGAGTGGGATATGTGGGCGTGCATGGCCATCTTCCTCCTGGTTCTGATTGGCATTGTTCTCTTCATCACTCAGCTTGGCTTCCTCGGACGTTGGGCCTACCGTGTAATCACTCACGACCAAAGTGGTGATCTTACCGGGAAAAATTGGCCTTTCACTGCGGGCAACGTCGTCCGGATCATCTTCAATTTCTTCATGCTTCCCATCATATGTCTCTCCCTATTTCAGCTAGTGGTCGCTCCACGTTCACCAGGCTCTGTCGTCGCTACTGCTGTCGTCTTGCTTATCATTGTAGCTGGTTCTGCTACTCTGATCTTCTGGTCCATATTCACCACACGGCCTCGTGCCCATCTATTCGATGATCTTGGAACAGTCTTGACCTATGGACCACTTTACAATACGTATTCTGACGATGCCGCACCTTTTGCTTTCATACCAGTACTACTTACCATTATACGAGGCATTGCCATCGGTGCCATTCAGCCTTCTGGTATTGCTCAGATCATTATGCTGGCAATATGCGAAGTAATCTTAATCTTGACCCTCCACGCCTTCAAGCCTTTTCAGTCAAACACCTCGATGAATGCTTACCACACCTTCTTTTCGGTTGTTCGGCTCACCTGCGTCCTTCTCTCCGTTGCTTTTGTGCCTTCCCTCGGCGTTTCGGAAGCACCAAAAGGCTGGATTGGCTATTCTATCCTTTTCCTGCACGCGATCGTGTTAGTGTTCGGCTTCTTCCTCAATGCCCTGCAAACTATTGTCGAAGTTATCGCCAGGCTTGGGCCCGGAGGAGCAGATCGAAGAGGAGGGCTTACTACGGTTTTTGGGAAACGACAGTTGTCGAAGCGCAGCCACCGAAAGCAGCGTAGCAGTCTCAACTCGACTGCTGCAATGCTCAACCATGACGAAAATAAGAATATCCAGCGCATAGATAGCCGTTCTAGGAGTCTTTCTGCCAGCTCAGCTGTGCTGCTGAACGGGCCATATGATAGAGATAGTCAACGCGCTAGCATGGGTTTTGAAGGGTTCAGTCAAGGCGAGTATAGCAACCATGGAGGCACAAGCCCAGGCACACCTGGAACCAATGCTATGCCATTCAACTTCCTGGGCGGTAGCTCAGCCCAAAGCTCACGACGGCCAACCATGGGCACAGCACTGGATGCCGTCGACCCCTATTATAGGCCGCCACGACCACGCAAGGCCACTATGGATTCCATTGGACCAGCCACATCAGCCAAGACGCCGGCAATCATGGCGGATATTGCGGACGCGCCGTACTCAGACAAAGTAGATCTTGAAGTAGGAGATGTGGGAGAAGGATCATCTCGAAACGCAGGAACCCCCGCCCCGGCCTATCTCCGCAATCACAGGGATGATTCTGATCCTAATTTGGAGCGACGAAACAAGACAGACTACTCAGTACGAGAATCTGACTTCATTTATGGTCATGCCCTTCGCGGACCCGCCCTGAATGCAGATAAACCCGCTCGAAAACGGAAGACGGGGCCTGCTGATCCCATGAGTCCGGTTTCTTCTGCTACAGGATGGTTAAAGAGCCTGAATCTCTTGGGTGGCAGAAAGAAGGAGAAGGGCAAGGGCTTCGAAGTGGTTCGAAGTACACGTATGCCTCCACAAATGATGGCCGTCGAAGAAGATGACGAATCTCCAGAGGTTGCACAAGAGCCGTATCGTGACAGCCCAGAGTCTCCACCCCGACCAAAAGCGCCACAAGTACTGGGGGTGGCTTCAGCAGGAGTGCTTGCGGGTGAGAGTAGAAGGTCATCTGATAGCTATTCAGATGCGAGTGAGGTAGAATTTGAACAAGTAAATCGAGTCTCAGCTCTGGCGCCTACCCTGGGACCCATTGACACAGGCGGCGGCATTGAGTTGCCAAGCAGGATTGGGTCGCGTGCGTCCCGCATTACACAAGGACGAGGGCCTCCCAGCCGGGCGCCTACCCTTCCCCGGAAGAACTCACGACGAACACAATCAACTGAGGCAGCAGTGCTCCAGGACCGACTATCGACAGTCATGGACACATCGGCACCTCCAACTCCCATGTACCCATCCAGTCATCAAAACCAACATTTGCAACCCACAGCAAGTGGGCTACCGATTCGGCTACCATTTGGTGCGGCTGATGCATCACCATCACCCGAACGGTCACCTGAACACTCGGCAACGTCGAGCATCTATCGTAACGATGGCATCGGTGATTTCAACTCTGCACCGCCGGCTATAGGTGCGGGGGGTGAGCGGCCTCTGAGCACGGGTTATGTACAGCACCACATGACCAAAGACAGTTTGCAAAGTGACGGATACAATGCGAGAAATCACCTCGAGGCATCGGCCGAATTTGTAGATCGGAGCCGCAGTATGAGCACACAACGAAGCGGGCACAGCCAGTACTCGAGGTAGAAGGAGCAAGAGGGGGCGTGGTTGACGAATTTCGTATGTGCATATTGAAACACGTGCTCCAAAAGCAGTCTTTTCTGGCGTTTGGATTGGATGAGGGGGGCGAGCGAGCATGGCGAGGCGTAGGCGGCCGAGCAGGATAGAAGAAGATATGTAGTAATCATTCCGGGCATTAGCGCGGCGAGGGGGCGGGTGCTGGGCTTGTATAATAACCAGGGCATTGTAATTGATAAACGACTTGTGAAGATGGAACTAGCATGGCATGGGGGTTGTGAAGTTGCGAAGAGGACCAGCCTGGGTACGTAGCAGCCTGGCAGCCGGGCGCTGAGTGACATGTCACGTGAGCGACGGACGTCGTCGCACCACCACCATCCACCGTCGACGCGCCCCTCGGCCGGCCACAAGCAACACCATGGCGCCGAATGGGCCATACCCGCCACGGCACTCGTCGATGCATTACCACGGCTCGGGCTCGGGCTCGGGCTCCGCGACGGCCGAAGCCGGCAGCGGGCTGGGCCAGAGGGAAACATGGATCGACTTCCTCGCCACCCCAGAGCCTTCTTCGGCGTCTGCCACGTCGCGCGGCCCAGAGCGCAAGAGACGACTGACCACGGCCGACGCGCCCATGAGGCGGCCTTCGAGCATCCGGATGCATGCGAGCACCGCCGGCACGCCCACGGCCGACCCCGTTGTGCTCGACACCTCCCCGTCCGCCCCTCGCACCACCGCCGCCACCACCGCTCCTCCCACCGCCGCCCCCTTCCGCCGTGGCAGCGACCTCGTCCTCCCGCCGTGGCAGCCCGATGCCGAGGTCGCGCAGTGCCCCGTCTGCGCGCGCACCTTCACCTTCCTGCACCGCAAACACCACTGCCGCAAGTGCGGGCGCGTCGTGTGCGCGTCGTGCTCGCCGCACCGCATCACCATCCCCCGCCAGTTCATCGTCCATCCGCCCTCGGACGGCCTGGCCCCCTTCATCGACCTGGCCGCCGATGACGACACGGCCATGTCTGCGTTTGGCCCCTTTCGCAACCCAGCGCTGGGCGGAGGGGAGGAAGTCCGCGTGTGCAACCCCTGCGTCCCGGACCCAAACTACGGCCCTCCCCCCCAGTACGCCTCGCCCACACTCTATATTGCCCCCCGCCACCCCCCGCATTCGCGCCCTCCAAGGCCATCGTCGTCGAGTGTGCACGACCATGAATCCCATGGTGACGGCAGGAGCGTCACCTACCATGGCCGAGTCGCGCCTGGAGAGCGCCGCCTGCCACCTCTACCGCCTCCTCACATGCAGCCTTCACCATTCCACCCCCACGAGAACAGCCAATCCATTTCACGCTACACGAACCCCGGCAATGCACACCAACCCCCCACAAACATGTTTCCCATACCAAACCATCGGCCCCCGCGGCCAAGGCGCCAGATTGCCGAAGAAGACGAGTGTCCCATTTGCGGCAACGAACTTCCTCCCAAGGGCCTGAATAACGATGAAGCGCATCGCACACGCCATATTGAAGAATGCATCGCACTCCACTCTGCCTCTCCCGCGCCTATCCCACCTACCCAGCAGACCTCCACAAGCCTGCCTGTCCAACGCACACGTGGTATGAGCAACCTGGGCGAGGGGCCAAGCAGCTCCAATCGCATGAGTCATGCAGCCCGTGGCATGTTCCCTTTTGTTGCCACGGAGAAAGACTGCATCGACGCCGAGGGCAGAGAGGAAGAGTGCATTATATGCTTTGAAGAGTACGAAGCAGGAGATAAGATGGCGAGGTTGGTATGTTGGTGCAAGTTCCATGAGGTATGTACCTGACCAAAACTGTGACAAGGTGGAAGCACATATGCTGACAGATGTTAGACATGTATCAGGGAGTGGTGGGAGAAGAAATGCAGGGGGGCATGTCCAACACATCAATTGCACGAGTAGAAGAGACGAAAGTAAGAACCTTTTGCCGGTATTCGGCAGAACCCTTGCTACATGAACGAAGCACTTGGTGATTGAATGGAATTGATTCCTGGCGTTTAATGGTATACCCCCTCATCCATGTTACTTTCACAGCATACTATGATATAGTTCAGCGCACTTGCTCCATGCTGTCCAGTTTCATTTTCCATGATTACTGAAATCTGTTACACAATGAACAAGTTAGCGACAATTTGAGGCAAGACAAAAGGTCTTATCTTGCATTGATAGTGTTACATCCTCCAGTTTCTCATGGTCATATAGCAAAGGAGAACAAAAGGCTGTGGTGCATGTATGTGATGCCAACTGGCAAGGAACTTGACAATCGGCTACACAGATGAAAACACACGAGTATCTTTGCTGAAGATAACCTTGTTCTCGGCTCAAAGTCGACTGTTCTACCCCCAACATACCCGCGCAGTGAGCACCTCCATCCCCCCCCCCCCCACCAAACCAGGGCATTATCTTCGTTTTCCTTGTATGCTTGTGTAACTACCAATTGCATTGAGATCTGTCCGACGTCGGCCTTTTTCTCCATTCGTCTAGGGAGTCCCTAGTCTGCGGTTGAGCTAAGCGGCAAGGGCGGCAGTCCTTGCTACTCAGCCACGAAGCGCGCAATTTATCTTGAGTGGTGTCACACGGAAGCTAATCTAGCTCCCTGACATACCTACATAGTACATACCAGTCACCATCCTAGCGGCCGTATGCGCCTTGCTTGTTGAGAAGCTACAGGTTTTGCTTGGAGACAGAGTTGGCCTCGTTATCCATGTGTATAAGGAGGAACATGCGCTTGTCTCATCACTACATGTCGTCATGAGCATCATTGCGCTCAAGATCAATGGCGAATCATGAATGTTACAAGGCCCCACATTGAATGACGACGAACAGATGGTCTGAACGATTTTACTGGCACTCACAAGGTCAAGAGTCAGTCATTAGCCGAAGTGTATGCCAAATATAGATGATGGACAGCGCACAGTGCATCACCTCGTAGTTGGCGACGAGAAACTTTGGTTTCCACAGTATGGAAAGTGACTCAGAGATGGTGTATGTGGTCGCCTGAGATCTCGTCCCCTTTACCTGCCAGATCTGGGCGTCATCGTATCCGATCAATGATGGAACTAGTTGCATCGCCTGCTGCAAGAATCGAGCCATGACTCTATCAAGTCTATACCTTGCTTGGCTTTGTGTTACGCAACCAGCTTAGGCTAACCCATGCTTGACATGTACGCGTCTCACTTTCATCTTCTTGTTTCTTCGACCGCTCTCAAATATTGGTTAGGGCATAGCCGGGGTAGAAGCAATCGTCGTTCAATAGATGCAAGGCTGCGATGCCTTCAGAGAAGGTTTATGCTAGTCCCAAAGTCCCGGAATAAAGGTTGACGTTACTCAACGCTCACAGGGTTGCAACCGCTTGGCATCCCATCCGTAAGGGACGCGCGAAGCTGTCAATCAGCCTTTGCGATCAGCAAGCCCAGGCCTCAGACGGGTCTAAAACGAGAAGCCGGACCTGGAACGTAAAAGCAATAACGTCGGTAAATCCAGTGCTATCGCTTTGCCATCACGTACCCACACCGTCAAGCATGATTACTAACCCTAGTTGTTGTCGTGACTGTGATTACATGATGGAATGCCGTGTGGGTGCAAACCTGTCCTGCCAATCATGGTTGGGATCTGCGTCGTGGGATGGATCAACATATGTCTAGAGCGTTTACATAATTCAAGTGATTGAAGATACCGTTCCGATTCAGGCCCCAGAAAGGCGTAAAGGATTGTTCCAATAGTGAGGCTCTAGCTAATAAAGTTCACAGCACAGACAGGCTCTGGGAAACCTTATCGGCAAACCCCCGATTCTCGCTAATCTGCATCGGCTAGCCGTATTAAGATACAAGGATTGTCGTGTTTGTTTCGTTCTACCATGCCTACAAGGTGAGCAACCAGTGACAGGCGAAGATAGCTTGTGCCACAGAGGCTTCGTTCCAGCATATGCAAGGGAGCACTAGTCTTGTGTCATGTAATACATCCTCATCGATAATTGCTTCCTTTTGGGAACACTCGGTGGCCTGACTCGTATCCGAGCGCTTGTCACCCTGGGCAATCGGAACGGGTGCCTAGCGTGTGTGCGGGCTTGCATGGGATGATGAGAGGGACGGTAGAGGCCACCAACGCGGGGTTTCTTGCCATGAACGAATTAGGACCCCCCTTCTAAGCGTAACATAACATCAATGTGCAGCATGGATGGGTGAAGGCGCCCTTCTCATCTAAGGGTCCGACAACCAATCCTTCAGGTGGCCCGTGTGTGGCAGACTCGGCATACTTGTCCAAGCCAAACGATAGGGATGTACACCACGAAAGCACAAGGCCGATCTTGAGCTAGCTGCCTGAACTGATGTATCAGTAGCCCTAATACTACAGTTTTCAATAGTGATGATTTTAATCATGGCTACGATGAATAGAGGCAGTTCACCAAGCACAGCTGTGCCAAAACCGATCGACTTCACATAAATCAAAATCTTGAAGGAATCGTCTTACACGAACACATACGCAAAACGTGGGAGACGTTTCTTCTCATTGGGTATCTATACACTCAATATCTTCACTTGCACGCCCAATTACAAAAGGAAAACGAACAGACTCATTTCCACTGCATGCTCCAGACCTAGAGTATTAATCTATGCAGCTCGATGCGTCCCATTCCAAAGCCTCCACTCATCCGCTGACATATGTTCAGTGGGCATAGCCGTCGCTTGGGTAAATTGTAACGCATAAGTTGAGCCTGTCAACTGCTGGCTCGATGCACCCGGGCCCGGCCAAGCCATGTCCTCTCCCCGAAACTGGGGTGAGTTGTCTATTGCAGTATCAGACACCTGGAAGGAACTGTGCCGACCAACGGCTCTGGCCGCCCAGGAAGTATGTATACTATAATTAGAAGCCGGGCTAGATGAAGTCTCAAGGAATTGTTGAAACGATATTTCGTCCATCCTGAGTGGCGCTGGTACATGCCTACTCGCCGGCCGGAGCGGAAGAATCGGTGCGCTGGACGATGAGTAAGATGTCGGTAATGGCGTTGGTCCATTTTCATGGATCGCCGAACAGGAACTCTGTCTTGTTGGTGTTTGTGACACCGGACTGTGCTGTAGGCCAGACAGTTGCACATGACGCAAATGAGGCAGATGCGCACTTGAAGAATATGCTTTTTGCAGACGATGATGCGGTCGTGCCGAGTCTAGGAGGCTTGTGGGCGGTGCCGGGCCTGTGGCATCTGGTGGTTGCCGATCGCCGAGTGTTGGACTCGCAAGTCTGCTAGGTGCGGAATGCATTGTCGTCAACTTCCGAAGGCCCTGCATGACCTCCATGGATCGAGCATCGTCTGTGCCTTCATCGGACCTTGTGTGGTCCATAGCTTCATCTTGGGCTATTTCGCCCTGTGGAAAGGCCTCTTCACGCTGGGGCTGTGATGAAACTGGTGGCTGGATCCCTCCCAGGTTCCACGCGATGGGTGTAAAAGCTTCTGGAACAAAACTTTGCAGGCCAGGGTCCTCGAGTAGTAGCATGCCAGTCGCATTCATGACTGTGTCTGTACACCTAGTATGTGGATAGCGTTTTGCCTCACTTTGCGTTCCCTGCATCTCCACATCCGTACCAAAAGATTCTCGCGGCTTGGGTCGCACTGTCGGAAACCTGGTCAGATCATCCAACTCTTTCAAACCCCAGCTTATTCGTTCAACTGCTAAGATCGCAAGCCTATGACCTTTTTGAAGATTTTGGAATACCACGTAAGCTTCTTCTACCTTTAGCATACTGGAAGTGACAATTCTGAGTTCCAGAGCATCAAGTAGCAATATCATGCATGCATTGAAGGCTTGTTGTCCCATAGTCCAGGATATAAGGGCTGCCGGTATGCGTTTATAAAAGAAAAGGAAAGCATCTAGAACGTCTTCCGACGACCTGAGAACCAGGGTCCGACCGCGGAGTGAAGCGCTTGTTGTTGAAAGAGGAGATGCGCGTGACGATGGTGTCGTGTTCACGGGTCTAAAGGTAGATACTAAATTCTTAGGGCTGGGACCGTGTGTTTGCGTATATTGTTCAAGTCGCTGACGATTGAGGAGAATAAGGTAAGTGTGTGCTTTACAATAGTACACTGTAATCTGTCAATTGTGACCTACCATGGCCTGGACAAAGCTTACCAGCAGCCATAGCACTCAATGGCCATTCCGGAATTTCAGTCCTCTCTTCAAGCCAGGACTTGTCAAATTGTAACTTTTCGGGCATGGTCTCCAACAAAGCCTTAAGAGAAGCAGTATACTCATCAATCTTTGCATCAGTCAATCGTTCGCTGCTCAAAATCTGTCTTGCGAGCACTGTGAAATGATTCACAAATTCACCGAATCGTAGGATGTGAGGGTTGGTTGTGAGTTCATGGGGAGGCGGGCAATCCCCAATGCCGCTGATACCAAGCGGGCGACCTAGAGTCATGGAGTATTGTTCATCCATGTGCAATATCCACCACCAAAGAGTTTGCCGGATGAAACATTCTCGCTGCGTTGGAGGCGCCGGGTCCAGGTATTTGGGATGACGATGTAGACCTATCGAATGTGCTAGTCGTATGGTCGTACCAAATAATGTCCAAGCATCTAAGAATCGTCCGCTGTTGGTCAAATAAGGTCCGATCATAACCAGGGCTTGTATGCCAAGCAGTGATGGTTTTTGCATGAAAGATGCCAAGCGGAGAGCCTGCATTGCGGCTGCGACTAGCAGATATCAGAAATGTGGGCGTTCCATTTTCTCGATGCACGTACTGTAGATACTCCCTCGCGCAGCTTCCTGATCCATAGCGTTCTTGTCCCACTGACCACCGGACCGGTCCCATACGGAATGCTGACCACCTAGTGCCAAGGCAGCAAACAAGAGCGCAAGCATATCGGGGCACATTTCGGCGTTTCTCCTTTCGTCATTGAGGAAGCGTTCGACTTCACTCTTTGTTATCTCAAGGGGCACAAGAGGGAACGAGCATACGTTGACGCGTCTTTCAAAAGCATTCAGACAATCAAATAGCTCTTCTCTTGGGTGTGGGAGACACTTGAGCAGCTGCGGAATGCACTCCTCAGGCGTAGCTGGGAAGAGAGTTGGAAATGGATGAGGTGGCGAGTTCTTTGGTGTGTACATATCTGGTCCTCTGGGTAGAAGATGCACTAAAGATGCGGGCGCAGATCTAATATTGACCGCAGCAAACTTGCTGTTCGTTAGTCGTAGAATCTACAATTCGAAGATGTTGCTTACATCTGTTATGACGTTGGCAAGCCCCGGAGAGCCAAAGTAAATGCTGTCTTGCCATTCGGATCCTTGAAACCGTTTTTGTCTGCCCGCGCGTCGTTTTTGCGAAGAACCTGGCCGTTCACCAAGCTGTGGTCCCGGAGATGCTACAAAATCCGAGCCTTCATCATCTAATGGAATCTTATGAGCACGCATACGCTCTTTTAGGCGAATGTTCTCTGTACGAAGTTTGCGAAGCTCGTAAGATTGTTGAATTGGAGCATAATCTCCTTCCTCTGCGATGAAACGGCAATCCTTAGGTTGTCCACGAGCACAGCATGCTGAGCAAGGTTTGGTCCGATCGCACTTCACATGCATTAGTTTTCTTTCAAATCGCACTTGGGCAAGGCCTACTGCCTAGCTAAGCTATATTCGCTGGGGTGTGTATACCTTGACTTTTCGCTGTCGGCATTTTGTGCAAGACAGAAGCTGGCGCGATTGTGGAGATTGTTGCTTCCTTTTATTACTCTCGGGGAACTCTGTGAGCTGCCTGTCAGATGTAGGTGTATATTCGACAGGATTTTCCGGCATATTCAAGGCAAGCGACTTATACGATTCAAGGATGTGAATTGGAGGTTGACATGGGTTAGGTGTGCAGGAATGGAATAGGTGAACTTGATGGGCAGGGTCTTTCGGACATGCGCGGAATTGTGAATTATAACGACTCCTATATAGGAGAATTGTCAAGATTGGTGAGCTATACAACAAATATTGTTTTTCTTTGAGCATGAAGCAGGCGGTGGAGCCGAAGGGAAGTGATGGTGGAGTGACCTCCTGTGATCAATATGGGTGCACTCGAAGCCTCATTGTCATAACAGGAGTATCTTATTGGAAATGGACAGAACTGCTGGAGCTGGTTGTTGGTCAAGCATGCTAGGCTCACCGAGATTTGATCTGCCAAATCGGTCGTGCTGCATCGCGTGTGGGCTAGCCTCCGTCAGGAATCTAAAGCCTAGTAGTACAATAGTATCGCCAAGCGGGGAGAAGGGATGTCGGAAATATACACGCTACTACTTGACATCGCAATTTTTGCGCGTATGCTACGGGCCGATCCTCGAGATCATGTCCATCTGCCAACCGGATCGTTTGCCGTTCATTTCCTATTCGTTCCTAGGATCGGTTCGGGTGCGCGTTCGCTCTGGCAGGACAATGACACCCTGGTAGGATCTTGCTCCGCCCTTGTGCATTTATGGCTTGCAAGTGGCTTGCCGAGGCGCATGTCGAGTGCTTTGCTTATCCACTTCAGCTTGTTGCCGCTCGTGTGCCGCTCAGTATTATTCGCTTTTCCCGGGTTATCAATTTTGATGCATTGCTAGACGAAGTATTTGGAATTTAGGACGTGATCGACAAAACCCTTGCACATGTCCAAACCTCGTGCCGTGCCGTCGCACTGAACGCCACGTACCGCAATGTTGGGAAAATGCATACAATTCCGCAACCCTTACGTTCGGCGCAGAAACAGGGTCCAGCCGCATAGATTACCGTACACGCACTCAAGATGACTCTGATGATCGTCACAAATATACAGGCAACTGAACATGGTCGTCTTCCTGCCGTAGTAGGTCTGGGGGAAGTATTTCAGTCTTGATTGAAGATTTCTAGATTGGTAGGACGACCAAGTTTCTAGCTGTCGCCTCAACCGAGCAGTGCTAAAATCATCCGCGAGGCTGAACTACTGCAAGCCAACGGCAGCAAATTTGCTTGCGTACTCAAGTCAATACACAGCACTCCAACTGAGGTTAGCTATGTAGGGGGAAACCTTATGCTGAAACTCGTAAAACGGTTGTTGTCACTTGTTTACAACAGATCTGCTTCTCGGTGCAACAAACGGACAGGCTTTACGTAAATATGGCGAAGGAAAATATCGATTCGCTCGAGCTGGACTTCCCATTCGTCACCTAGTTGCACCTCAGTTTGGTTGATAAAAGTTGCTTGGAATCCATAATCGGGAAGAAGCCCTTGAGCACCTGTGGCATGTACTCTTGTATTATCTGGAGTACTTCTCACCCAGAATCTGAATACGCGTGGAAGAGCTGCTTCCTTATAGTGATGTGCGCGGAGCAGTGCCAGACAAGTCCAGAAGCGCGTGGAGCTCCTTTTAGCAGTTGCGATGATTCTCTCCCGTGGGGAGAGTGTGATAATTGATTCTCGCATTTGACGCTGGTTGAATGGAAGCGACCAGCGCGAATCAAAAGTGGTTTCGGTCGAATTCCACTTTTCTCCAGTCTGCGCCTCGTAGCGTAGTGCAGCTTCGATTTGCCAATGAGCGAGCATATCACTAAATCGCCTAAGAGGGCTTGTCACCTTCACGTAGCCCGGAACACCAATGATTTTGTGTGGCAGAGGAGAAAAGTGTGCAATAGCGCGGCCTAAAGAACCGAGGTATCGCAGTGCCAGTCCGTGGGGTAGTTCGCTGTGCTTTTCTAGGTATGGTAGTACTAGTTGAGTCTTTATCTCCTCCAGCGACATAGCATCATCGCCGGGGTGTTCAATAGTGCCTCTGTACATGACAGGTATATCCCTTTCAGTGCACCACGATGCGGCTGTCGAGCATGCAAGTATCATCATTTCTTCAACAATATTTTCCGGCCCAATCCCAAAGTGAACTAAATTCCGGGGCACACGGTTCGTAAGTTCGATAATCGGGTCCCCATGTGTGAAACGAACCTGTTCGGAAGAAGGGGCATCCCATGTGATTCCAACTTGGTCAGGACTTTGGAAGACACGTACTTGGTTCCCGGTAGAGGTCACACGAATAGCACCAGCTGCTTTGCGCACCTCCCACAGAGCTTGAGCTGCGATGTATAGATCTTGGAGGTCCTGAAGTGTGCCCGGGGAAACCTCTGGTTTTGCTTGAGGGTTTTGCTCGCCAGATACTTGACCACCAACGACTAATTTTTTGATGTCACGCATTGATGGATCTTCGCCTAATAGGAAACAAACATCTGAAGGTGTTATACTCATGACATTTCGCACAATTCCAGGCTGGATTTTTGTTTCTAGTACTTTTCCGCTCGTGTTGATCCTTGAGCTGAAAGTGAGGACGGGCCGGTCGCCCTTTAGACTGAAGTACTCTTGGGTAGCCCAGGAAGGCAACATGGGAAAGGTTTTCTCTGGTGTGTAGATAGTCTCCGTCAGGTGAGCGGCAAGACCAGATAAATTGTGCGTCTTGTCGAAGAAGGCGGTTGGGTTTGCAACGTGTACATGGATCCAGTACTCGGACGCAACTCCATTAATCCGCTCAATAGACACCCCATCATCGATTTCTTGCGCACCTGCATCATCTATGCAATAGACACGCATTGAACCCCAATCGTGCCGTAGACCAGCCATTGAGTCCCGAAAATCCGGTGTCTTTCGGGTGATTTCAGCCTTGGCATTTAGCAAATCTAGGTTTCGCGAGGTCCTTACGGTTGGAAGCATGAGCTGCTCGTCGTATAGCGCACGGTTTTCATAAGGCGTAATAACGCAGAGCTCCTGGAGAAAAAGCATGCCTGTAGTACGGCTGATTTCACTAGCCTCAGCATCAGTCAAGCCCGAATTTTGAATGGTTCCCTTGTCGTAGCAGCCGGTCGCCATGATCAGGTTCGCACAAGCGGAATGCAGGCCATCCATGCCGACAAATTGCCCAGTAAGCACCCAGGCTTGCAAAAATCTGAGAATCTGCTGGTCAGTGCTTGTCCAATGGTATCCCCATGTGAAATGAATATCAGGAGATTCTCCTTGTTTCGACATGCGAGACTTGCTGGGTCCAACCGTGCCACAGTTAGGGTCACGGTCTTTTCGATTATCGAGTATCAGCCTCCGGGCCAAGCCAATGAAATTTGATATGTAGGTTGCCCCCTTTGTTCTCTTTGTAGTTATATTTTTCTCGAGGTCAGCACGATGCTCGCGATGTTCTCGTATCCATTCATGAACGGATTCGATAAGCTGTACGGCATTTTTCGGCCTGATGGTAAATACATTAGTCAAACGATGGCTTCGCTTATCAGAACGGAAGCGAAATTCATTGTGGTTGAGTGACTTCCGCACAGCAAGTAGTGCAGCAGGTGACGGCTTCCAAGCTGCATTATCTTCGGCTAACAGTGTTTTGGCGATCTGGGCTAAAGTCATCATACGTGCTCGAGTAGAATCTGCAAGCAGGTTATAAGCGCTATCGAGAACGGAAGCATTCGCACGGTATATCCGTTCTGCATCCTGTGTCATGCGCTCCAGCTGCCTTTGTACGGGAGCAGCTAAGTTGACGGGAACATGAAGCTCGCCTTTAGGGTCAGCTTTTCCAGGGCTGGTGGGGAGAAAAGGTATTAATGGGGTGAGAAGGGAGGGATCTATGCAGCCAGTAATGACAAAAGCGACCTGCCCGATAGTGGAGTGACACCATCGGCCATTTACAGAGAAGAATTGACTATGGTTGTCGAGTTGCTGGGTAAAGACTGCAAGAACTGGCTCTCGGCCGGGCTGAGATAGCTCAACAACATCACCCGGCTTTAGGAAAAGGCCAACGGTGATCAATTCATCGTCATCTTCGTCTGCGGTAGTCCTATCTTGTGCGTCCACATCTGATCCTATTTTGAATCCCGAGCTAAGTTTCGACATGCCATTTCGTACATCCCCGTGGGCTGGGTGGTTCCCAAAGGCCGACAGAACTTCTTCAGTAGGTCCGCTGTGTTGTTGTTGCCACTGTTCCAGATGATGCCGAAGGGGCAAATTATGTGCACGAGGAAGAAGGGTAGGATCAAGCGCTTGTGATGAGCTTGCCGTGGAGGCGATGTTCTGAGAGAGCTTTATTCTGTTATTTTTTTGCGAATGGAGAGACGAGGAGTGGGGGACCATACGCCTGGTACGGCATGAAGGGCTCGACGAGATGGTTTTGAAGGCTTAGAAACAGCAATCCGAATACGACAGCGAGATATAGGGCGTTGTGTCAGTAACCGCCATTGGCATGGCAAGCAGATATCGGCTGAAGCGAGGAGGGAGCGCGAATGCATGGTACGGCCAAGATGAAGTGGTGAGATTAACTTGGGTGGAATGTGTGGCAAGCACGTCGCGATTGTCTGTGCGCAATACGAAAAGTTTGGTCGCGAAATCACGTGCCCATGCCATGCCACTTTCTAGCCAAAGAGATTTTTGACATGCCACCACCTTCTCTCCCACTCCCCACAGCCCAAGGTACGTACGCCTCTCCTGATCCACCGCATGCAACTGCTGTTCCATGATGTTATCAAAATTATAGCATGTATTATCCGACTGCCGCTCTCGTGCCAGTGTGCGGAACTCTTTTTTTCCTGATTGCCTCGTTCTGTCTTCCTGTTCCTTGTCACGGTAGCGATGCAGCGCTAACAAAGCAGAGTACAGTGGTCCAATGGCGCCAGCCAAAGCTCTTGCCGGCCACTTTTCCATACTGTACTTCGCCGCTGCTTCGTCGTTCACGAAGAAGTCAAGCGAGCATGTGCCGGCGCCGCTCCAGGCTCGCCATCTGTTTGCGGTGCTCGAGGAGCGATATCCAGGCATTGGAGAGAAGGTACTGGTCAGTAGCGCAGTGACGGTGAACCTAGAGTACATAGACATGGATGAGCCCAATGGCGGCAACTACGTGATTTCAGAGGGGGACGAGGTGGCTATTATCCCGCCCGTGAGCAGTGGATGAAGAAGACGGGGCCGAGTGTGTGCGTGTCACGTGGGTGGAACCGCAAATAGACTAGCGCAGGCGTGTCTCGAGGAACCTGTTGTGTGCAACTCCACCCCCGGGACGGCCAGTGGAACAACCGACTTGCCGACACAGGTCGAGCAGGCAGTGCTAGCAACAAGACATTGCCATGGCCGACCCTATTGACCCCCGATTGTTCGCATCCTCGCTGCCGCCGCAAAGCCAGCCGTACACGACAGCGCCCCAGCAAAATCCCAGCCATCCCTACTATCTTCCCACCCCCACACATCAGCAGCAACAACAACAGCCACAGCAGCAGCCGCAAGCGTCACATGCGGCCGCGCTCAACCTCAACGGCGCTCTTGACCCGGCGCTGGAGCAGACGTCACCGACCGGCCCAGAAGCATCGCAGGACGACGACGACGACGAGCACGAGCACGAGCATGACGACGATGGCGACCACCACGCCACGCCTGCGTCTGCCAAATCCCCAGGCGACCTCAAGCGCCCTCGGGCCTGCGACTCGTGCCGCGGCCTCAAGGTGCGCTGCGACCAGGAACGACCAGACGTATCGTGCAAGCGCTGCGCAAAAGCAGGCCGCCCATGCATCACAACACCCCCCACCCGCAAGCGACAGAAGAAGGCCGACAGCCGTGTTGCCGAGCTCGAGCGCAAGATCGATGCCCTGACCGCAACCCTCCACGCCCAAAAGACAGGTACGCCCGACCTGAAGCAGGTTGGCAGCCCTCCGCAGCATGAAAGCAACAGCGCCTCCGTGGCCGCAATACACCAGCCAGCCTTTCGCCTGGGTGCTCTGACTCAGGACTGGGGAAGCCCTACCGCCACCAGGTACTCCGAGATCCCACCTGGTTACGGCCCAGCCCAAACCTTCCAGCGTGGCCCAGATGCGAAGCGCCGGAAGCTTGACGGCAACAGCCATGCTACCATCCCTGAGGACATGGACGCCATCCATCGCGATCTAGCAGAAAACCCTGAGATGAAACGCACTGGGAACAGCCGCATCCATTCCGACCACTCGCACATCAATCCCCTGATCGACAGCCTCATGACTCCAGAGGTCGCCGAGCGCGTCTTCATTCGCTATGTAGATGACATTTGCCCGCATTTCCCTGCAGTCCCCTTTCCCCCAGGTACTACTGCTGCGGAGGTCCGTGAAAAGAAGCCCCTGTTATTCCTTGCCCTCCTCGCCGGATCATCCCATGGAAGTGCGGAACAACTCGTGTCACCAGAAGTGCAACGCGACCTCACAAAGCTACTGAAGGATCAACTTGCAGACATGGTGTGGCGAAACGGAGAAAAGTCCCTTGAGATTGTTCAGGCATTGCAGATAGCTGTGTTGTGGTATCGCCCTCCATTGCACTTTGAACAGCACAACTTCTACATGATGGTCAACTGCGCTGCCGTAATGGCTTTGGATCTTGGCCTAGGCAGGAAGGCCACCCCCAATGTCATGAAGCTATCAATTGGCCCATTTCGCCGGTATCACCCGAATTCTAGCAGCATTGAGGCTCGGCGGACCTTCCTGGTTTGTTATTATCTGTGTATGAGCATCACCATGGTGCTGCGCCGCCCCATCTTGTTACGATGGACAAAGTATATGGAGGAGAGCGTCACCATACTAGAAACTTCGCCTGATGCCCTGCCGTCTGATAAGCTACTTTGCCAACAAGTTAAGATGGCTCATATCGGAGAAACCATATCCGTCCAGTTTTGCATGGACGACCCCTCCATAGAAGTTGCTATATCTGAACCAAAAGTCATCTACGCCTTGAAGGTTTTTGAGAAAGAACTCGAGCAACTTCGAGAAGAGAATGCTAAATCTGGCCAAGTAGATCGTACGTGTGATATATTACCGCTACTGATTTCATACTCATTAACTGCCAGCAACCCTACGACTAGCCGAGCACGTCACAAATTTATACCTCCACGAAATAGCTCTGCATAGAGACCACGGTACCACGGACCTACAACCACCATTCCTAGAAGAATCCTTATCAACTGGAGTAAAAAAAGATATTCCAATTATTGGCCCCGCACACATTGGCGCACTTAGCGAATGTTTGACAGCCACACATGGTATTCTGGATACAATTTTGAGCATACAACTTGATGTGCTTTTGACGTTACCAGTCATCTTTTGTGAGCCTAACTTCTTACTTTTCTCTCACAACCCTAATCACGCTACAGGTGTTCGCGCAATTTACGCTATCGTATGTCTCATGAAAATGTGGGTATCAGTTACCAGCTCTGGCGAAATCGGCAGCATCATCAAGAAAGAACATCTCGAAATCGAGACATACACCGAGCGATTGGTGGCCATGTTTAACGCCATTGTCTCACGCGACACCCAGTCTCCGCACGGCAAATTTTATTTCGTAGCGAAGCGACTACAGGAACGATTCACCCACATTAAAGAAAGCACTACCAAAGATCAAGGCGAGAACGAGTACAATTCCCCCCACCAATCCTCTATCAACCAAACTCCGCTACATCTGTTATCCGAGGTCGCAATGGGAAGCAGTAACACCCCACAGCAGCAAGCTCAAGCTCAAGCTCATGCTCGCTCCCAGCAACAAGCGCAGGCAGCATTACAAGCTGCGCATCATGCACAGCAGCCATTGCAACAAAGCTGGTATCCTGGTATGCCAGCACCATTGGTTGAACCTGCAGGGCTGCATCAAGTCAACTTTGATCTCAATTTCGACTTTACGCAATTCGATCTAGGCATAGGATCGGATGCTGACTTATCAGCATTGTTCATTCCAGACGCCGTCATGTGGCACTATACAGCAACAGATCCGCATTTGCAAAATTTTAATGGGTTCTAGGAAGTCAGTCCTAACTTAGCACGCCTTCTACAACATGTTAGTGTGTCGGATGTTTGCCAGTGAATAACGTTCCAGAATCACTGTCTGGGATTAGCACATATCTCGTTGTTGCAGTGTGGCCGAGAATTCATATATTACTGAGCTTATCCAGCTAAGGCGATAGTCGACGTCATTCAATGTCATTCGGAGATAAGACACGAATAGCCATCCGCTTCTTAATCAGCACACCGAAACATTGACATAGAGCAGCGGCTGCACTTCCCGGACAACTTTTCCTAAGTTTGCATACAATATGTACCTGTTATTAGGCCCAGTAAATACAGATTTAGCGAAACATTCGGAGGCCCAAAGGGCCTGGCCGAACAAGTGAGTGCGTCTCTCATCCGCAGGTACACTAGGCATAGAGTAAACTGTGATTACGACCGGACAGTCTATTTACGGTGTTAGGTGTTTAATCGAAAACGCTATAACTACTGTTCTGGTATTTAACTTCCAGCCCCTGCATTGAGAAAAACTCACATCTCTTAATTACCCAACCACTTCTTTAATTGTCTCAAATCTACCACTATGTCTTCAACTAAACCTTTTACCGGCAAAGTTGCCCTCACCGCTGGCGCCTCTAAGGGAGTTGGCACCGCTACTGCCGTCGAACTTACATCACTTGGTGCCAAAGTCGTAGTCAACTACTCTTCCGACCCCCAATCGGCCGAAGAATTGGTACAGAAGTTTGGTACGAGAAACGCAATTGCCATAAAAGCGAACGCAGGGAAGCTCGATGAGATACAAGCCCTAATCTAAGAGGCGGTAGCCTAAGGAGGGAGAATTGACATCCTAATCCCCAATGCCGCAATTTCGAACCTCAAAACCCTCACCGGAACAACAGAGGCGGATTGGGAAAGTGGCTTGCATCCTAGCCAAAGACTTGGGCACAAAAGGGGTTAATGCGAATGCCATAGCACCAGGTCCGACAGGCACGGACGTGTTCTTTAAGGGCAAAACTCAGCAACTAGTAGATATGATTGCAAAATCAAATTCGTATGGGAGGTTGGCAAAACCGAAGGAAATTGCAGCCGCAATTGTGTACCTTGTCGGTCAAAGGGAAAGTTGGGTGAATGCAATTTTAAGAGTTAACGATGGAATGACCGTGGGATGAGAAGACCACAGAACATAGTTGCTTGTTGTTGCTCATAATCAGTTTATTGACAGATCAACGGTCTTCACCTTGAATTGTCTGAATCATGGAATCGTTTCAACTGGCCTTTATCAATAGGCAGAGTCAATCGCCACAAACATCTATGTAACTAGGTAGAAATACAGGTGCCGTGTCACGCTAACACCCTGTTTGATTTTTTATATCTGCAAATGCCGTTCTTACAAGAGATTCTACTCCACCCTAAAAAGACTGACTAACTTAGATGCTGATATATAGACTGGGATATGATTTTCCAATAAGTCCGAAAGTCCAAGGATGCCCACGCTAGGTAACCCGAGGTCAGATCTCGTGCGCAATCGCGCAAACTTGTTTCTACGGACACAAGACGGTACATGGGGTTTTAGATTATCAATATAGAGAGACCGGAATCACTCCGATAGTAGATAGCCTTTGCGGAAAATAGAAGGTGCCACGATATTCTCATTTTATATCCAAGTCGATGAGGAAGGCGTGGCGAAGGTGCAAAGAGATCAGAACTCAACCAGACCAGCCTCGGGCCGCTTTCCAACTCAGGTCAACGATCCGCCTCTGCCACTACTACCCCTTGACAACGGGCGCGAGAGTCCGTACACCATGACTAAAGCCTTCTACCATTGCTTGTCATTAGGTAGTGAGCAAGGAAGCCTTTGACAAGAACACAAGAACCTGCTTTTCAGGTAGCCTTTTCACGTACCATGCCGGGCTGATTTCTAACCTGTCGTCCGCAAGACTACGTTTAGTCCAATTCAAACACCCTTGAGGGGGAGCGGAGTAGGGTATCAAGCTCTAGAACAAGCAACTCAAGCTCTGTAGAATCCTTGTGCAACCCCTGTACTTGATGTCTAATCAACCATTACATAGAGTTTCCCCGTGCTCCACATCCTTTGCGATGATCAACCGTAGGTCAAGACCATGCTCATTGACAGTAACACCCCAACCCGTATGAAGACAAAATCGACGCGCGTACAAGAAATCCCGATATTGACCTGCCGTATTCGAATTTCATTATGGCAGCAACGCTACCTAGGCAGCGTGTGCAAACCACCAGACATGCCTCGCGGGTAACAATTGGAGGAAATATTCGCCGCTTGAGTCACGCGTGCTAGAATAAATCCGAAAACGAGCAGTTTAGAAAAATGGATTAAGGCGAGAATATACCAACCCAAAAACTAAGCACTTTAAAAGCCCACGATGCGCGAGTATATTGCCCACGAGAGGTGAACGAATATGTCCTCCCGATCAAGTTTCCGCCGCGCCTGTATACTCGTACTCGCACTCGTGACTAGCCCCTTAGTCACGGGGGGACCCTGCGACCTTTACTCTTCAGGTGGTACGCCCTGTATTGCCGCGCACAGCACCACTCGCGCTCTCTACAGTACCTACGCTGGCTCACTCTATCAACTGCGACGCGGCTCCGACAATGCCCTAACCACGATTACTCCGCTGTCCGCTGGCGGTGTCGCCAATGCTGCTGCCCAAGACTCGTTCTGTGCTAGGACGACATGCGTTATCACTATCATATACGACCAATCTGGTCGCGGTAATCACCTCACTCAAGCTCCGCCTGGAGGAGCAGCAAGCGGCCCAGAAGCCAAAGGCTACGACAACTTGGCCAGTGCGATTGGCGCACCAATCACACTGAATGGTCAAAAGGCTTATGGCGTCTTTATCTCGCCTGGCACGGGGTACAGGAACAACGCCGCAAAGGGAACAGCTACAGGGGACCAGGCCCAGGGCATGTATGCTGTGTTTGATGGAACCCATTACAACGGGGGTTGTTGCTTTGACTATGGAAACGCTGAGACTAGCAATCTCGATACCGGCAATGGACACATGGAGGCTATTTACTATGGCGACAACACCGTGTGGGGAAGCGGATCTGGTTCGGGTCCATGGATTATGGCGGATCTAGAAAATGGTTTATTCTCAGGCATCAGCCCAAAGAATAATGCTGGCGACCCATCCCTCTCTTATCGATTCGTTACTGCCGTGATCAAAGGCGGGCCGAACAAATGGGCAATTCGTGGGGCCAACTCTGCCACGGGCTCCTTATCAACCTTTTATAACGGCGCACGCCCCAGCGTGAGTGGGTACAATCCGATGAGTAAAGAGGGTGCTATCCTGCTCGGTATTGGTGGCGACAACAGTATTAGCGGTCAGGGCACCTTTTATGAGGGTGTGATGACGTCTGGGTATCCGTCTGATGCCACAGAGAATGCTGTGCAAGCTGATATTGTGGCCGCCAAATATGCTACCACGTCGTTGATTAGCGGACCAGTCCTTGCCGTTGGTTCATCAATCTCTCTACGAGCCACCTCGGCCTGCTGCACGACACGCTACCTCGCACACACCGGGTCCACGGTGAACACGCAAGTCGTTTCATCATCCAGCATCACTAGTCTTAAGCAACAAGCCAGCTGGATTGTTCGTTCTGGCTTGGGCAACAGTGCCTGTGTTTCTTTTGAATCCAAGGATACCGCCGGGAGCTACCTACGACACTTTAACTTCGTGCTCCAACTCGCCGCCAATGACGGCGGCAAGCAGTTCCGTGAGGATGCCACATTCTGCCCACAGGCTGGTCTGAACGGTCAGGGCAGTTCAATCCGTGCATGGGGATATCCCACCCGCTATTTCCGCCACTATAACAACGTGACGTACATCGCGAGTAACGGGGGCAACCCCAATCCTAACCACGAATTCGACGCTACCGCTTTATTCAACGATGACGCGAGCTGGGCAGTCGGCACCAGTTTAGCCTAATCCTCGTCCAAGATTTGGTGGAGGATCCGCACAGGTTGTGTCTCACTCATATCATGTTTTTTTTTAAATGTATTTAGTGTGTAAGGGCGCTTCTAAGGTTATCATTGTATACACCAGAATTTATAAGAGCTTTCATATGATGATCCTCATTGCTTCAATTTGAAATACCGCACTCGGTGACCCGGGAACGGGGTAAATTATTTTGATTTTACCAGGCCCTCCAAGAGGGTCATCAAGGCCTCGGCGGCGGCGGGAAAGAATATGCAACCGCCAGTAAGGCCGAAGTAGGACGCATTTCAACCGTTTAACTCTGTAGGGAAGTGGCTGGTGTTATCCCATTTATTGTACCAAGATGAGCGGGCTGGCCAGTTGCCGAATCGGCCAATTAGATCGAGCGATCCAAACAAAGATTTTGAAGTAAACGCACCTACACCTTCCATTCCAGAACGAATGGATATTAGCTGCACTGCCTCTAATCCACAAAAGTGCGTTCTAAGAAACCAATAAGATATACGGTCCAATCGTGAGGGCAACGCAAGAACAAGAACCCATCTGTCCTTCTAGTTTGCCAACGGGCCTCTCGTGTATCAATAGACAAGAAGCACTAATAAATTTTATGATTGTGGTTAGGATGATGATAAATAAGGGGGGGGGGGGCGATTACCTATTTACTTTATGAACTATCTCAGAAGCGTTTTAAATTGTACATCTTCTTGATATCCAAGGCCAAAATTCATATTAGAGTATAATACGTCCTTGGTAAGACAATACAAATATTAACAGTCCCATATAAAATCTGCATCTCAAATAGATTTTGGAACTTCATTCTACCATAAGCCTTGGTGGAAGATAGTCAAATTTTATTTTCGGGAATTTTTATTGATGTTCTTCGCCGCAGGCCAATGCCTACCTAGTCATGCGCTCTAAATGAAAACGGTAATGTCTGTCAAGGGTTGCGCGTGGCGCATGTTGTTCCGTCGATCTCGAGGAACTGGAGCAAAGTGTTCCCCGCATTATTTTAATTGCCGGGCATTTGATAAAGACGAGCTTCTTCACTGTTGCTAGAACAGGACTAAGAGGTTTCATCTTCCAAACAAATTGACAACAAATCCAGCCGTATTTGTGTTAGTGGCTAATATCTCTTTTTTTCCGAAACGGCTTATTTCTCCTGGTTCCACAAATCTTTGACCTCTTGCCCTTGTCAGATCATCAATTTGGAGTTGCTTGGAGTGGCTTCCCTAGCCTATGAGTCGGGATGGAATGTTGAGCCCATCGAAACGCTCCCCTCAATTGGCGCAAATGGCTGGCAATTTCCGCAGGGGCGCTCTATAATGCATATTGTCTCTAGCGTTGTTTAGGTATAAGGATTATTTGGTGATGTAGGGAGGTAGGGTGATAGGCACAAGTAAAAGCTATAAGAGATGCTATTGGGCTCATTGCCTGAGTATCTGGTATACTCGACGTGCTTCGTGACAAAAGGTTTTAGCCTTATTCACTATGGTTTCCTTGAACTCTCTCCTCCTTGCGGTCTCCGTGGCAATTGGTGGCGTTACTAGCCGTCCAAGCTTTGACACTTCTTGTAAGTTGAATAGATCGTCCACGGATATGTTGATCTAAAGTCCATTATCTCTAGCCATTGAGGCCAGGCAAAGCACTCGGTCCGCTGGCTGCGGAAAGACGGCCACAGCGTCTGGTACGAAAACCATCAACGTTGCCGGCCAGAACCGGCAGTATATTGTTCGTGTGCCCAACGGCTACGATAAGAACAAAGCATACAAGTTGATTTTTGGCTTCCATTGGGTTGGTGGCACTATGAACGACGTTGCAGGTGGGGGTACGGACAAGGAAAAGTGGGCTTATTACGGCATGCAACGTGTGGGCAACGAGAGTGCTATTCTGGTTGCGCCGCAAGGCATTTCCAATGGATGGGCCAATTCTGGCGGCAATGACATCGCCTTCACAAGTGCAATGGTCAAGGCTATCGAGTCGGAGCTCTGCGTCGACCAGAAGCAGCGATTTTCCATTGGCTTCTCTTACGGCGGCTCCATGTCGTACTCGATCGCCTGCTCGCTCGCGAAAGACTTCAAAGGCGTAGCTGTCATCTCAGGTGGCCAGCTAAGCGGTTGCTCTGGCGGTAATGACCCCATTGCATACATGGGAATTCACGGCATCAGCGATGGCACGCTAAACATTGCGGGTGGCCGAGGACTGCGCGACAGGTTTGTCAAGAACAATGGATGCACACAAGCGAGCCCCAAGGAACCATCGGCAGGAAGCAAGACACATATCAAGACTGACTACGCGGGATGCAAGCCTGGCTATCCTGTATCATGGATTGCGTTTGATGGAGGCCATTATCCGGGTGCAGTTGATGGGCAGGGCGAGAGTGGGGCCAAATCGTACGTGCCTGGAGAGATCATCAATTTCTTCAACAAGGCGGTGGCTGGAGGGTAGGTAGGAGTAGTGTAGAGCACAATTGCCAACGTCATGATCATTTTCTCAATATCACGTGCAGTTCATATTCATTCCGGTAGTCAGAGGGGAACGTCGGAGTTCGGAATTGAAATGGGTGGCGGAATAGATGGCAGAAAAGTGAACCCTGCCGCTAGGAGCGACATGCGGGGTGTGCTTATCACATCAACCCAGACTTCAAGCCTCCACTGTGCACTCTCCCTCGCGGCTTTGTAAGTATCTAAGACAGGAGTAGAGAGGAGCATGTGTCTTCTGCAATACGCTTTATTATGCCAGAGCGCCGGCTGCCAGTTAAGCAACTGGTTATTCTTTGTACCTCACCCTGCCATCACCTGCATTACCACCAAGCCGGCTAACTTCACCGCCAGCAATATGTCGCTTCGCAGAGCCGATAGCGCTCACCTCCGTGTTCCCATATGTTCCTGAGATGATGGAATCCTTTGGCGTCCCAGCGAACGATATTGCTCGCTGGGCCGGTGCCGTGTCTGCCGTTTTCTCCCTATGCCAGGCCTTCACCGGAATGCTATGGGGTGCTGCCTCTGATAAATATGGTCGGAAACCGACAATTCTCATGGGCCTGTTCAACACCATGTGGACCATGTTACTGTGGGGTTTCTCAATTAATCTGCCCATGGCCCTGACTGCCCGTGCCTTACAAGGCCTAGGAAATGGCAACGTTGGCATCCTGAGAACCACCGTTGCCGAGTTATGCCCTTGGAAAGAGTTACAGCCTCGCGCTTTTTCTCTAATGCCGTTGGTATATACCGTTGGCGCTATCATTGGCCCCACAGTTGGTGGAGCACTGTCGAATCCGCTTCGAGTCGACCCTCGCCTTCCCAGGGGACATGCTTTCCTTGAACGCTTCCCGTATGCATTACCAAATATCGCAGCTGCTGGGTTTTTTACCATTGGTATCATAGTTGGCTGGCTATTTCTCCAAGAAACCCTCGCAAGTAAGAAAAATCACCAAGATCTTGGTCTTCGAACTGGAGCCAAAATCACCACCTTTGTATGCAACATATTGGGCATCCCAAATAAGGAAAACAACTTTCAAGATGAGCGCGACCCCCTTCTCGGCCGACTGAAAGCACCCAATGCCGAGACAGAGCGTGATCTAGGAGTTGCACCCGAGATTCTCAAGAACGAAGCACCCAAAGTTCGAGATGTTCTAACTTACCAGACAACGTTGAATCTGGTTATATACACCCTTCTATCAACTTATATATTAGCCTATGATCAAGTATGCAAACCCATCATGCAACTCCTTTCGCTAACAACTTCAGATGATCCCCGTCTTTTTACATCACCCACGGCAGTCTCTAGATGACCCCAATGTCAAACTTCCGCTGAAGTTTGCAGGCGGCTTCGGTATCGATTCTCGTCGAATCGGCGCGATGTTCACAGTCTTCGCTGTATCGTCCACTCTGTGGCAATTTCTGCTCTTTCCCCCAATTGCCCGCTACCTCGGTGTACTTCGCTGCCTTCGTATCGCCTTCCTCATCTTCCCCCTAGTCTACTTCATCACTCCTTTTCTTAGCCTGATACCCGATCCAACTACACGGGAGGCAGCTATGGTTGGATTATTGATGATTCGAGGCGTTGCCGGGACATTTGCTTTTCCCACTTCCACCATCATGCTCACAAATAGTGCATCCAGTCTACGTATTCTCGGCACTATCAATGGGCTCGCAACCAGTGTATCAGCTATAGGGCGCGCCACCGGTCCAGCAGTTAGTGGCGGGGTGTTCTCATGGGGCCTCAAGCGCGGATATATCATCATACCATTTTGGACACTCTCCGCTATTGCGCTAATAGCATCTGTACCGACATGGTGGCTTGTTGAAGGGAAAGGCTTTGGGGATGACCCTGAGTCAGATGAAGAAAGCATCGAGTCCTCAGCAAGAAATGCGGACGCAGAACAAGGCATGGAACATCCTTCAGGTGCAGCTGAGAACGATGCTGCACAATCAGAATCTGATTTTGGCGACCCAGCAAATCTGCTGAGCTACACAAGTACCCGATCCAGCACAGCCATGTATTCGGATGACGAGATTGATGATGATGATTTGCTTGAGTGTAGGGAAAGTTCGAACGTCTTGGGTACAGCTAGAAGCCATTCGCAAATTCGGAGAAGAAGCCATGTCAGAAGAAGGTCTTCTGTACCCATTGGTATGGGACAGGGGTTCCGGCGGTTCAGCTCAAATCTAGGTAGCACGGGTGTAGGAGCAGCAGGGGCGAGCTGGGGTGGTAATTGACATGCTTGGTAGTAAAGTCAAAGTCAATGGTCCGTGATTAGCGGAGAAAACGAGTCATTCGCAAATGACTCAGCGATAGGGGTAGACTCTGACAGAAAGTATTGAAAACTAGATTCGTCTTAATCTCATTTTCATTGCCCATGTGAATCGATCGTCTTCGTTAGTGAGAGCTGAATCCAAGGACCTTGCGTAGCGTACCCACCTACATCATCAAACATGAATACCGTAACAGTGGCCCTAGACGTGTAGTTTTCTAAGGCCAAAGGCTATATGTCCTTAAAGACTTGAAAACCAAAGAATAATTATGTCCTTAGAAACTGTAAGGATGAGGAAGATCTTTATTCCTCATCCAAATTCTTTAGGCTAAACTACATGAAAGGAAGATCCCCCATCACTTGTCCTCAAAATGGCTACTCTACTCCCTAAACTCTGACTCTTCAAACTCCTTTGTTCAAATAATGCCTCTTCACTACTAGCAGCCTGCTTTGACTGTTGACAGTCAAAAAGTGCTGCGGCAAGCCCCGCGACACCCAATCTGACCTGGACTTGAGTTACTTCCTCCGTTGCTTTTATTATCGCCCATATTGCTATGGATACTCCAAGAATGGCGTACATTGTATTCGCGGCAACAAGGAACCATAGCGCAGTTTTTGGTAGTCTGGTCACAACTTTTGAGGTACGTCTTTGCACAAGGATACTAGCTCTGTTACTCATTTGAGACGCCAGTGGATAAGAGTATGCTTTACTCATGCCCATTTCGAAGGATCTTATGAAATTATCGGGTGTAGTGCGGGAGAGCGGCCCCGTGGCTTCGTCCTGGAAGATGTTTGTTAAGATACCAATAGAGCGAAGGCCGAGCATGCTTGCGATTCCAGCTGTACTGCCATTACTTGGAGCTTTAGCTATAACTGTGATGTTTGAATTGATAGACTTGTATGTCATATCCCATACTAAATTGGTCAACAAGAATTCCATCAACAAGAAAGATGTACATGCCTGTTACGTTGCAGTGTAGCAGCAAAAACGCTCCTAAAACCTTATGCTTCCAGATTCTAACATCGTTTGGGAACGATGGAGGAAGTTGAGAGAAGTCGCCTTGTACAGCCGAAGGAATTTTTCGCTCAACAAACACGCTCCATTCATTTTTCAAGATGCTGTTACCATCCTCGCCGTCATTTATCTTATGCAGGACCTTTTCAAAGCTTTCAAGGTCTATCAAAGTGTTTGTGAAGAAAGGAGCACTCTCTGCGGCGTATTTGTGGAAGTTTAGCGTATGAGTTGCTGTGTTGTGGCTGGTTAAATTTCCGGTAATATTGATCCCAGCAGCTTCCTTTGTGCAATTAAAGGGGACCAACATAATAGGCCTTCCCTGGCCGTCTGTTACTCGGGGAATTGGCTCGTAAACGTTGCACCTACTCTCGGGGACCGCGGAGCAGCTGGTAGAGACACCAAAAGAATTTGCCATCCAATCCATTGAAGCGTCAGCATCTGCAGGTCCAATAAGGGCATACTGGACATTATTCAAGCCTGTGAAATTTATAGTCTTGTGCTGATCGGATATGGAGTTTTTCATATCTGAGATGATACTGGTGTTGGTGGCTGCGAGGGTTGTGGCATTGTTAGATGGAGCCTTTCGCGCAGTGATAGCACAACCCCAGTAGTTTTTGTGGCCCAGTTCCCCAAGATTTGGTCTATCCAAACACCATGGGGCGAGGCCTCTGCTGAACTGGTGAGCTGTGGATGGAAGTTGGTGTATTTGCATCATCTCGACTGCTTCGGTGGTTATGTGAAAATACACATCTGCGGCTTGAACTAATACACTACTTTTTATTAGGACTACACTACAAAAGTGTCACAGGATGTATAAACGCACCTTGCACCAATGCCAGCAGTCAATACTATAAATCCTTTTCTCAATAAAGATGACGACTGAGTGGAAGACTTTACGGACTTCTCTCGTTTCCAGAACACTCTCTTGATATTCGAGTAAATAAGATCCCAAAGTATGAATAATTCAGCATTCAGTATCCTAATGACGGCGCTCATTTGGTATGGGCCGAGCAGGGATTCGTAGTTGTCCGGCTTCTTGGATGCGCGACATAATGCGGCTGCCGTAACGTACGAATACATTGTCATGAGACATCCTATGAGCGCGAAACTGAGCGTAGAGGATCCTGAAGAAATGAAAGCAAGACGAGCCGCCGGAAAGTCAATATAGTAGTTCTCGGGTGAGGTTGAATTCATGGCATCGGATCCAAGACACAGCTCTTCAACTGGGCATTGGACATTGATAAGATTTGAATATACAATCCATATGACGATCCAAGAGGAAGCCAGCATAGGAGCTGCAACAAGGGCACATTGTAGGATGATTTTGCGGGCATGAGTGCTCCAAGGATTTGTACAAAGCATAGTAGGGCTGTGGAAGTTGTGATCTGATCAACTGCTTTGAGGGGGTTAACGAGAAATTGTACCATGAACGGATTTGTATAGTTTGCGCGTTCCTAGGTGTAGAAACACGTAGCGTCTCCAGTAGCACATCACTATTCTTTGAGACAAGTAAACTAACAGCTACTAGGATACCACACAAGCTGCAATAAATAGCAGCTTGTTTGCTAAACTACCTGAGGAGGTGGATACAAACCTGCGACGTTTGTATGCGTTCCAAAGGTGGCAGCCTATGATTGGTCTGACTGTCCGGGCTAGCGGCTTTCTCCTTTCAAACAGGAAGCACCTATGGATGCTGCATAGACAAGCCACGGCGCAGGAATTATGTCTCATAGATGTCTCGACGCCCGCAGGATCTTGGCTATGGTTCGCACTATTTGATCAAGTCATGTAGGCTGTAGGAACCCACAATTCATGTCGGATCCTACAATTGATCAAGGAACGCAAAAAGTAGCTAGTCAACGGCCGGGGTGGCTAAACGACGTACCTAGTTAATTTGCATGTCTAGAGTATGCCCAATTATTCAAGGCTCACAGACCTTTTGGCTAACGTCTTTCATCATGAATTAGCAGTCTAAGGAGATTTAGCGAGGCCACAATTACGGCTTGACGGTGGCGAAACTAAGGAAGAGAATCCTTGGTGAGATATTCATCAATGTTTCTTATAGATATTATCCAGAGTCGATTAATTATGCCGATAATGGCACAGCCCAGCTGCTCGATCAGGGGGAATATAGTGCAGGTTGCAGTCAAACCAAAAATTTGGTGTGAATCTCATGATATAGGAATACGTATCAGTATATAATCCTTTCGTTGCAAGATAGTTCAAATCACAACCGGGCTCCCACCACAATCGGTGCCCGGCACATGTTGGACCCTAGGTCAAACAGTGCCATGAATCACGCCACCATTAGAACACGGTACCTGCCGGGACTGTTTGTATTGCTTGTACTAGACCATCTTGTAACTCATTGAACGACGTGCGAGTCCACACGAGTGAAATCCAAAGTCTCGGTGAAAGAGGTCTCAAGCTATCGAGGCGTTTGCACTTAGTTTTGTGTCGAAAATGATGCACTAAGTCGAATCAAAAAGAATCATCAACACATGGCAATATACATACTCAATTATTCCTATCACCTGCTCCTCCCTCGCCAAAGGAGTGACAAACGAACCGAAATTGATGGATCATCATACGATTCTTCTCACTCTCACCAGGGAAATTATGTAGTCTTGTTGCAACAGTATGCAAAAAAAGGGTAGACCAAAAATAGATATCGAGCTATCCAATCCTGACTACACACCTCGCTCCCCCAACCTGCAACTATGCACACATCGACGTTTTGACATAAATACACTAATGACACCGGGCTGGATATCCAAGGAACAGACGTGAACCGTAAACAAGAAAAAAGAAAGCTGTCGAATTATAGGCGGAGGAGCTTATAGTGCGCAGAGACCAAGGATGGCGACGACAATTGCGAGAGCGGGGCCTCCAATACGGCCTAGACCGGGCTCGACGCTCGCCGCAGCAGAGGTACCGCTATTGTTTCCGCCCTGGTTGAAGTTGGTTTGTGCGTCTCCACCAACCTGTTGCGAGGTGCTGGGCTGGTTAGGATTCGTGCCTGATCCACCTTGGGGTTGTGCCTCCTTGGTCTCCTCCGCGCGGTTGCCGCCACCGGAGTTACCACCTGGAACCATAGCAACAGTTTGTGAGGGCTTGGGGTCTCCAGACTTGGGAGCCTCGCCAGGCTTTTCGCCGGTACCCATGAGCGAGCCAAGGATGACTTGCTTGTTGGTGATGGCAACGGTGTCGTTGGTGCCGCGCTGATCGGTGTATTGGTACGACTTATCTCCTTGCTTCTTAGCACCGGAGGGCGCATCGTAGCACTCGACAGAGACGTCAGAGACGCGGGCGTAGTAGTAGCCATTCTGCATGTAGGGAGAGTTCCAGTCGATCTCACCGCCAGCCCAATCGATGGTGCCCTTCTCGTTAGTAGGAAGACCGGCGGGCCACAAGGAAAGCATGATGCGGGAGGGAGTTTGAGGGTAATCGAAGCGGCCAGATGTCGAGTTCCAGGTGCTCTTACGATCCAGAGTGCGTTGGTCTTTGCCGTCAATGGACCAGGTGAGAGAGTCTTGTTTCCAGTCGAGGCAGTATTCGTGCATGGATTCTGCGGTGTTGGAGCCCTGGACAGTCAGGTTCTTGCCGTTGTTGTCTGTACATGTTAGCTTGATGTTTAGGGTAGTGTGGGCAAAACATACAGTTGGTGACACCCTGGGAGTAGAAGTTGGACTGCACATGGCCGCCGTCAACACCAACCCATTCGAAATCGATTTCGTCCTTGACATCGGACATGAGGATGAAGGCGGTGACAACACCCTTGCCCTGGGCTGTAGACAACTTGGCGCAAATCTTTCCGTACCATACGTAGTGGGTGGAGGCGAGGAGGGTTCCAACGGTGCCCTTGGCCATGGTCAGGAGGGTCGACTTTTTGCCGCTGCTGGGGTCGGTGTAGATGGCAGGCATGCCCTGGGATTGCCAGTTGGTCTTGGAGGCATCTCCGAGGTACTTGTCGATGGACTGCACGTCATCCAGCGAGCTGAGGGGATAGGTGCCGGACTTGCAGATGGGGCTGGGTACGCAGGAGTCGAAGGAGCTGGACATGAGCGGGTCGCAGCCGCCGAGACAGAAGGCGCCGACGCCGCAATCACCATAGACTGTGGTTATCTGGTCAGCAGCACGTTCGCGACGCAGCGAGCCGACGGGTGATACGCACGCGAGCAGCACGGCGTTTCCGAGGGGCAGTGACTGTTCTTGGTGCACTTTGCGCCAGCCAGCGCAGTGCCGGCCAAGGCTGCAGCAGCAAAGGCCGCCGATAGGGCGCGGCGAACCATGGTCGGAAGTGATTATCGTGGGCGTGGGCGCGTGCAGTGGGTGCTGTCGTGCAAGGGTGATGGGGTGGAACAGCAGGAGCACGAAGCGAGTGTGGAGGAAAGGGGATAGGTATTAAATATAAAAAATAGCTGTGGGTTAGTATGTACGATGCAGCGAGAGAAAGGCAAAACGAGTGAGCCTGGGGTTGGAGAAGCGACAGACGGCGGGCGACGAGAGTATATGGGGCCGGCAAAGAAGGGGAACACGAGGAGAGTCCCGATTGGGATGGGGCGTGGCCAAGGGCACTAAGCCGTGCTGGGCAGGAAGGCGGCCTGTGGGCGGGCAGCTGCGTGAACATAGTAAGCAACCGGCGGCCGTTGATTGCCTACCACGCACCAGTATCCATCCTTCCGGGACACAGGTGCCTGGCAATTCCCATGTTCGGTGCTGTGGAATACTTGCATGCCATGGATTGTCTTGCCTGGTCTTGTCTGGTCTTGTCTGGTCCGGCCTAGCGCTGGCCCGTCTCGCAATCGATACGCAGCTAAAATGTATTCTTGGCCCGCCATGCAGGGCTTTTCATCTCCACGTCATCACGTGACCGCCCTTCCCAATGCACGTACGCCATCGCTGACCGTGCCTGCGAAAATCATTTCTCCTCGCTCACACAGATCGCAGCTAACGTCGCCATCACCCAGCGTTGCAACGGCCCTGCAGCCATGCCCTGGCTTGTGCTCATGCACTGACGCCCCTGCTCGTGTTGTCACCAGCAATATCTATCACACCGCACCCCTGAACGCCCGTTTCAGCCCCCACCATCACCAAAACATACCTGGTCCTGCCCATCATCATATATCTTGCCTACAAGGAGAACCACTCTGGAATTCTCACCATGCCTCAGTCGTCGGCTGGATGCAAAACATAAAGACGGCTAAAAATGGGTGAGTTTGTTCACCACATTGACTCTCGGCCGTTGGACCTCGGCAAGTTCGTCGCCCAAGGTTCATCGTTCGGTTCTCTGCATCTCACCTCCCTCAACCATCGCCAGAGTATTTTGTTTCTCTTCTAGGAATTTTACATGTCCTACCTCATCCACGGCAGCACTGCTCCCACAGACATGGGCTGGGTTGATCAGGTGCCGCGAGCAGGCAAACTCTATATCGGTGGGCTGTATGCGCTTTACCAAACCGACTTGATTCGCGCAGCCGGCATAACCCACGTATTGTCCGTTATTGACTACGATCCACTCCTTCAGCACCAGTTTGCCCATCTCAAACACTTCCACATCAGGGCCGATGATCACCCAAATGTCAACCTGCTGCAGCATTTTGAGGAGGGCGTGAAGTACATTGATCAAGCCCTGAAAGAGGTGGATCGTGTCAGCGATGGTGCTGTGAAACAAGAGGGCCAGAAAGCGCAAGAAGGTGGTGTCTTCGTTCATTGCGCCATGGGGAAATCACGGTCTGCAACACTCGTTGTTGCCTATCTCATGTGGAAATATAAACTCGACTCCAAAGCAGCACTAGACCAGCTCTGCGAAGGAAGGCCTATATGTGACCCCAATCCGGGTTTCAAAGAGCAGTTGATGGTTTGGGAGAGGATATGTAAAACTGGAGATGGCATGGAGAAGAAAACAATCTACGAAGAGTGGGAGAAGACAAGATTTACTGGCGAATACTGGGAGTGGGGCCAAAGAAAGAATTCGAGAGCAAATTTGTGAGGCTATTCAACTGCATGCTACCTGTTGAATGATTAGACATCGAAGCAGTCGTTCAATCTTCGATTCGAGAACTAACCACCACATTACTCCTCGCAAGATCCCAAGTCTTTCCTATCTTTTTCTTCGGAAGCCTCATCGTTACAACGCCCAGACCGCTCAATGCCCAATGACTCCACCGCTTAGCGCTCTGACTCCATCCTCCCAGGTTTCCAAAATATGCACTCATACCCGCAATCATCTCGTCGTCAGCAGCTTTAAAAACGTCCCACCTATCACCCTCATTCGTCTCGCCAAACGTTCCTTCCCTCCCACGATCTGTAACAAGCTTGATGCTCCTTCGATCAGCCGTAACATGTACCTCACACACCATCTCGCCACTAAGCCCGTCGATGTCGAAATGCCACCTACAATCTTTCTCCCATGGGCTCTTTATTTCCCATATCTTCAACTCCGAGAAACTTTTGGCTTTGGCCCACTCCAGGGGCACATGAGCAGGCACAGGTCCCATCATACCGATAGCCGATGTCGATCCGTGTTGAAAAGTTTGTTTATGCCACATGCCTATGATTTGCATTCGGCCTATCTTGTCAGGGACATGCATCATGGATATCCGAGAAAGAAACTTATATTCATCTAGCGATGATACCCAGAGTATGATAGAGTATGGCAGCATATTGGGGTGGATGAAGGACGGCGTAGGTAAGGGAGGATTAGCAAACATATGGAGCGTCTTATTGGGATGAGACCATATGGGTTTCGAGTATCCGCCGTATGACCCGACGTATGCTCCCGTCGAGTCCCAAAGGGTTCTTTGGGCAGGGGCATATGATAGAGAAATACGTGGTTGTGGTAGGTCAGCTGGGTGGTAAGCTTGAAGCAAGGCAAGGCTACAAATAACGCTGTTCTTGTTCCGAAATGTGTAAGCACAGATGTAAATATAGGAGTGCTGAATCTAGACTTACCGGTGCTACTTCGCCCGTCAGACCAATGAGGTGCATACTAGATGATATGGTAAAGGATCGATGGAGTTTGTGAAAATCTGCAGCGCCCCCCGATACTTCCCCTCCGTAATGGAGGCGAATCTGCTCCTTCAGTTAGCGTTTTTTTTTTTTTTTTCCAGCATTGATCATCGGATTAACCGACCTTTACCCCGACTATGGATGCGCTTTTCAATGCTCTCTCATCCTCTAGTCCTGCAATCTCATTCCTTCCTCCATCTGGACCGTCTATTCCGATACCATTTAGTCGAGCTACAATCTCTTTAATCTAATCGCTGGCTGAGATATAGATGCCTCGTTCTCTATAACCATCTGTGCTTCCAAAGACACGCTGGACGGAACCAATGCTAATGCTAATGCCAATAAGTTGCCCATGCCTTAACGTCCAGTAGGTTTCGAGTACGCACGCGTGTTGTCCAATCTCAGACCATGAGCAAATAAACTGCCCTGTTATAGTACGACGCTCTATCGGTACGGGAAACATAGTAGTGGCCGAGTAAGAAGATGTAGCCACAGAAAGAATAGATTCTGCTTCGGTGTCAATCGGTTCAGTATACGCAGACTTGTTGAGAGTGTAGTGATAGAGAGGGGCGAGCTGTTCGCATGTGTGCCAGATACGGCGCCGATTCGCGATGCCGGCAAAGGCTTTTTCCATGGCAAATTTCGGTGTAGTTATACTGTCAAGCCAGTAAAATGCACCCTTCCAGTCAAATGTATCTGTAAAAATTGTAGTTTCAACGACGCCGTTGCGTTCCCAAAAGAAAGGTGTAATGTGCCGACGAATCATCTGCTTCCAGAACCCCGAATTGCTTGTCACCTCGGAGACATGGAACGATGCGTTCAAGAATGAAGTTGTATCCTTGATCGGAATTCTAGAACAAATGTTCAAAATGACATCGTACGGAAGTTTTGTAAAAGGGTCGTTACGGACTTTAGTGGCCAGCTTTAGCGATCGTAGTTCAGATTGGTCAAAAAGTTTGGCAGGCAGCATGCTCTTGACCACTCCCTCCATATCAGGATTCAATGATGGGTTAGTAACTAACCACTCCTCTCCCGCACGACAGCGAAAGTCCTGCTCTGGTTCCACGGGCTCATAATCAAGACCAAGGTTGCGCTCGAATTCGTCAAGTAACGAATGATGCATCACCTTGTGTAGGACATCTTTATTTAGCTCCTTGCGCTTGCTTCCGTAGCCCAAACATTTCAGGAGTATTTTGAAGCATACCTCATGGAATGGGAATGCTGGAGGCTGGTCCTCGGAATTGGGGGGGTGCATTATACCCTTCATAAACATGGTAGACTGAAATGTCGGAGACGTGCGAGTCCTTTGGATCCTTGCTTGGACGGTTAATCACGAAATCATACTATCGCTATTAGACCAATGATGCACTTCTGCCGAATGAATATTTTTGGAGTATAGGTAACTTACCAAATCGCCACACCGGCCCCTACCACTGATTAAGACCCTTTCCCCCTCATCAAGTGCTGGATTAACTGCTAACGCCCTGCAGCGATCAATCCACTGCACATAATTGGGTGTGGTTTTTAGAGGGTCGTAGGAATAGCGTTCATAGTAGGAGTGCATGCTCCCAGTCTCGTCTCTTGACCTACGAGCTAAATCGAAATCATCAGGTACACTGAGTTCCGTAGCCTCGGAGATATGATCAGAACGATCGGAATTAGTGTCCGCATCTGCATCGTTGAGATCTCTGTATGTGACCGGGGTGTGGAGGTCATTCTGCAAACCGAAGATTTCATGCTGCCAATCCTCACCATCATTAGATTCCCATTCCATTTCTTCTTCTTTCCATTGTTCTATGTCTTCGTTCACAACATATTCACCCAACAATCTCCTCCTTTTATTTCCAACCTGTCTGCCTTTTCCTCAGCGCTCTGGCCTTTCCTGACCCAACAGCTATTACCCCGATGCCCAAGGACCCGCAGTATAGAGCGCAGTAACAGTCCCCTGCCATATTTTACCTTAGTAGATGGGGAAAGCTGGAAAATGCTATTGCATAATGTCGGCAAGAGAGGGTGAGGTTGCTGTGTTCAACAACGACTTTATCTGCGACTTGATCAGAACCATGGAAGGAATCGAAGGATGCCAGGCAAACTCGGTCCGTGCTGATGAGCCATATCATTTCTATCTAGGCATGTAGTGGATGCCTTATGAATTCATTGATATTTCAGAATGGAGATGACACGAGTGGATTTAAACATTTAAATCTCGCGCATAACCCACTAAACGTTTTCGAGGATTAGCTTCCAGGCCGTAGCCATGATGCGCAATACAGGACCCGCCTACAAAAGCAAAGTTTTATGATGACTATCAAAGCAGAGATCAAAGACAATGCATCCTCAGCCTTTGAGTATCTGCTGCCAAACAACTAAATTATGCTTGAAAAGACCACTTGCCACACTTCACATTATTCTATGATTATACGGCCAAGAAAGAAATACCACAGCCAACAGCCACAAACGATGCAGTCCTAAGACTGAGCATCTACAAACTCGTCGTCGGACTGTGTCTCGCTGTCTTTTCTTCGCAATCTATCTCCACTGTGCGGCTCAGCGACAGGGTTGGAGTTGAGGAGCTTGCTGGGTGGTAGCTCTTGGGCGATCTTGGTTTTGGTGCTATCGGGTAAATTTTCTGGCTGTGACTTTGGTTTACCGTAGGGTGTGATTGTAGGGTTCGAGGGATCGGTCCTGAAAGTGTTTTTGGCGAGTGATCGGTCTAAGCCGTCTGGAGCGGGGCCATCAAGGTCGATTAGATTGCCAACTCCTTCCTGCAGGTGTTGGGGAGCAGAGACGGTTGCAGACTGGATATGTTGTGTAGTTTGAGCGGGCTGAGTAGACTGTACGTGTTGTTGTGAGGCCGGTTGCTCGGGAATCAAGTCCCGAGGAGAATGTTGCTGAGAAATGGGTTGCGTCTTGTGAAGTTGACTATTTGTTCGTACTGGTATAGTGAACTGTCGCTCTGGCTTCCGTCCTGGAAGTATGGCGTAGATCTGTAGTATTTGCTTGACGATTTCTTTAGGTGTTTTACCGTCACTAGTTTTTGTTAGCTTAAGCTTACGATGCGGATCTATACTGCGCTAACACTCTGGAATTGATGATCCATTCTAGATCTTCTTCGCCTTCTTCATGGCCTCCAGGACCGCTTTGGACTCTTCGGAATAATTGTGGGTGCCAATCTACACCATCGCTATTGCGCTTTGCCGCCTCTTCTCGCTGCATGTCCTCGATCTTCGCTTTTGCCTCTGTAGCTACTTCTTGATCCCGCCGCTTGACAGCCTCAGTGACATCATGCCATAATCTTTGTGATTCTCGCTCATCCTGCTCTTCCAAAGGTCGGGCTAGTGGCGGACTGTGTTTAGCATGCGATGCATCAAAGAGCAGCTCCTTCTTTCCAGTCTAGGTCATGTGAGTATTCTCTTCATCAAGTGTCTGGCGGGCAGGAAACTCACGGTCAGGTCCTTGATGTACATTTCTTCGTTCCACAAGCCTGACAGTTCATATAAGTTTTTCCCGTGTGAATCTTTGATGAAGCCACCTATTGCATTGTATGTTCCGCTGAAGTATCCCCGTGTCTTGAACTCAAGATCTGCGACCAATCCAGTCTCGGGGCACCGTATATATGCGTGATCGCCAAGTTCGTATTTCATGGTGCCAAACAGAATGCCTCGCGCATACATGTTCGGCTGTGTAACGAAGCTGAAAGACAGTGAGCTGTAACGACCTCAAGACTCAGATCAAAAATGACCTACTATCGTTCACCAGTGTTCAAGAGCCGCAGAATAGCAATACCCTCCATCATACTGGCGGCTGAATTGCCTAGAAACTTGCTTCGCGGCTTTAGGCAACCGTCGATGCGAATATGATGCTCTGGGGCCATGAAGAAATAGCTCGACTTTGGTGGATGGTGCGACGTCTGCTCGGAAACATAATATCCCTTTGTTCCATCTGGGTAGTCCCAGTAGCCTGTGAATATCTCGCCAAGGATGGGATTGAGTGGCTTCTTTACTCCCCTACTCGGTCATCAGCTGGTGCTTATGGGTTGCGAGAAACGATCAGACAGGCATACGGAGGTTTGATGTGCCAACCGCTCAGGTAGAATTTGGTGACGGCTACGAATCGTTGTATGGGGTCTTCGATCTTGGTAATTGGGAGCATGGTTTCGGGGTGGGCCATAAAACTGCAAAGTTGTCAGGACCCTCTTATTTGGACGGCGTTTGTGTGTATGCAACGCACTTTGTTATGCGCTCTAGCATAGACCGTGGCTCAAGAATGAACGTTGGCAGCGTCACTCGGCTCAGGTCGGCGCCTGGTCGTAGTTGTGATATGATATGTGACAGCACTGGAGACAGTTTAGTCCAGCCACTTAACCCTCCCCGTCCTTTCTGTGCTCGTTTGGTGGGTGGGAATGAGAGACATACTGCTGCCCTGATCGGCGTCCATGACTGTCTCGTCTTCCTTGGATACTTCGTCGCCTCCATGGCGTGTCTCATCAATGGAAGAGCCTCGGCTGCCTATATATGTCGAGCAAACAAATCAGCACGGGGCTCGGAATGGACGGGCGGGCTGCGGCGCAAGGAATGACGCACTTGTCAGCGACGCTCGGCGCCTGTGGGAGACTCCAGGTAAATGGGGCATGGTGGAGGCTGAACACGGCAAACTAGCAGAGTGCAAAGGTAGGCGGGGACAGCCAGGCGAGAAGGATTGCTGGTGACAGGATAGGTACCGGTAGCGGCAGGCAACAGGTACCGCTATCCGGTGACGCGCTGGCAGCTTTGCGCCGAGCGATGACGATTAGCCCAAGCCTTCACAAATTTGGTGCCCCGCGGTGGTAAAGGCCTGAGGCCTGACCGGTGCGCGTCAGACCCGACCTCACGTTTGACTTTTGCGGCTCCAAATTACAACCCTACATGTACCCTGATACTATGTAGACATGGCACCTAGTCTTGGAAGGCGGCGGGCCGGCCTCGTTGATTCATGGCTGTGCCCCGCCTTGCGGAGGTGTTATGGACGACTCGGCTGCGCGGCGCAACAGCAGGCCGTGCTACCACCAGCAGCGGTCGGATCAAGCACGCACGCACGACACACTACTTCGCCTGCTTTCACTCATGTCTGACACTGCATGGCCAAGCATCGATGCAAACATGTAGACACCTAGGTAGGTAGCAATAGGTCAAGCCAGCCCCTTGATTCTCTCGACCTGCGTGTCGTCCTTGTCAATCACCGACACTCCAAGCTGCTCGTACTCACTGTACACATGTTGAAGCGAGCCTGGGTCTACTGCTCTGGTCGCGTCACGTATCACCCACGTCTTGAAGCCTTCTTTGTGAGAGTCAATTGCCGTGCACTTGACGCAGTAGTCGGCTGCGAGTCCTACAACAAACACGTCCGTCACGCGTGCATGGCGCAGCGTTGCTGCCAGGTCGCTGCGTGCGACACAGGGGTTCGTGAATGGGTCGGCAAACGCAGAGTACATTTCCACGCGCTTGTCCTGGCCCTTTTCTACGATGTGATGGACTTTGCCCACATCAAGCTCGGGGAGGAGCTCTGCGCCTGGCGTGTCTTGCACACAATGGATGGGCCACAGCCGCGTCACCTGGCTCTCGTCGGGATTGAGCGGGTTCTTAATCGTGGCCGTCGACTCGAAGGGCTTGTTGTCAGGCGCCGGATGGTTTGAGGCGAATGAAATGTGGTCCGGAGGGTGCAAGTCCTTGGTCGCCACCTTGAGTGCGAAGGGCAGAGACAGCAGCTCGTTTACAATGGGCACGATGTCACGGCCGCCGGCTACTGCGAGCGCTCCATGCTGGCGGCTGTCAGTGGTCACGTGTATCGAGGCTGTAGACGACACATACGGGCGGGCAGAAGTCCTCCTGGAGATCAACAATGACGAGCGCCGGCTGGAAGGCCATCTCGAAGCTGTGTTTCTTGCCTGTATACTGAACGACGTCCTGGCTGTTGGTAAGGATGGAGGGGCTGACTCAGCGCCAAGGGATAACTTCAGTCGGATCATCCGAGCCGAACATCAACTCACCACCAAGCTTAACCGACCCCATCCCTCCCACTCTCCGCTCCACCCCAATTGCCCTCGCCATGTTTGTGCAGCGCTCTGCCGTCGCCGCGGCCAGGCGAGCCGCCCCCCGAGTCCTCGCCCGACGCACCTTCGCCACTACCTTTGTCCGCCGTGGGTTGCTCCTCGGGCTATCGTATGATGCACCATTGACACGCTTGCAGGCGACGTAAAGGACGATGCGGCTGCGAACAAGGCCAGCGCGCCCAGCATCCTCAAGGGCTACAAGACGCTCGACCGTACGTCCCGCGCCCATGTCCAAAATTCCCCTCTGCCGAGCCACTCCCGGTTACCTCCTCGCCAAAGGGCTTCCACGCTAACTGGCATTGCCCATAGAAATCAAGACGAACGAGGATCTTCTTCCCCCTGGTGCGAAGCCTGGTACCATTCCTACCGACGAGGAGCAGGCCACTGGTCTTGAGCGCCTCGAGATTCTCGGAAAGATGCAGGGTATCGATGTCTTCGACATGAGGCCATTGGATGCCAGCCGCCTGGGTGTGTTGCAGCAAAATACGTGGGATGACAAGGGCGCAATGACTGATGAGCAACAGGCACCCCAGATGACCCAATCGTCGTCAACTCTGCTGGCAATGAGCAGTACGTTGGCTGCACCGGCTACCCAGTCGACTCCCACAATGTCCTCTGGATCACCCTTACCCGCGAAGAGCCCCAGGCCCGCTGCATGGAGTGTGGATCTACCTACAGGATGCACTACGTTGGCCCAGCAGAGGACCCACACGCTCACGATGACCACCACCATCACGAGAACCCATACCCCAAGCCAAAGGACATGGCTGATTTCCTCAAGCCCGAGTACCTTCACATATAGACTTGACGGGCTTTGCAGAGTTGGTCGTGTATCTGAAGGGCAACAGCCCATGTAGCATAGTGAGATTAGAGGGTTTATTCCACCAACATGCCGTGCCTATGACCCTTTCAAAGCAATCATGCCTAGAACAACGCTCTCCATGTCTCTCCTTTCGTCTTCATTGGTTGCATTGCCATTGACAACAGCCCCTTTCTTTGCTTTGCTACTCGCACCGCTAAGCTTGTACGTCTTCTTTACCTTGTCTAGATGACACCAGCCTCCCAACTCATGCCCCAGCTCGCCGATCTCTACGCTTGTGCCCTGGACAACACGGCCCAGGTGCGCACTTACGCTGTCGGCGGTAATGGTTGGGTCGGCGACCCAGGCAGTGCCCTCAGGCGCAGGCTTCAACGGGAGCTTGACGGCAATGAGGGTGGTGGTCGAGTCTCCCAGGCCGAACTTGGTGTAGGACTCGCCAATGTTGTTATTTGGGGAGAGACGGAAGACAAGCTCAGAGTGGGGCGTGCGCGTTTTCTGGCGCGAGGTGTGCAGGGCGTGGAGGGTGAGGAAGACTGAGGCGAGGAGGTGGGCAGGGGAGAGGATCTAGGGGGCGGGGTTCAGGAAGAGTCTAGCGCGAGGGAAGACAAGATAGCTACCATTTGGGCATCGAGAAAGGCATAGTCGAAGAGCGGGTTGGCCTGCAGCAACTGGCTGCGCAGGGACGCCGCGTTCTGGACATGGGTGAAAAGGGCAACGTGGACGGGGCAGGCGTGGTAGTGTGGGACGGCAAAGGAGCGGACGGCGGCCATAGCTGGTGGTGTGGTGTGGTGGTGGTGGTGATGGTGGCTTCAGGTCGGCGAATTGGCGTTAGCCGTGTCGATCCAGCGCCCGGCCCAGCAGCTGTCAGGAACAGCATGACAGCGGCCCGGATCTGGGGCTGCAAACGCGCCAATGGAGCATGGCGTGCGGTCGAGGGCGGACTCAAAGGCCCGTCCACTGCCCATGGACCCGGCAGCAGCTCGACTGCACCGCTCTGCACCGCTCTGCACCGCGCTCTCTGCACGCAGACTGCATTGCGCCGTGCCATTGCGAGACCCGGCGCCCTGCCTGCGCGCTCCTGGGCTGGAGGCCATGAATGTCAGGGTTTGCAGCCAGCGCTTCCTGTTGGGCGTGCAGTAATCAAGCCACCACCAACCACCCCCGACCGTGCCAGCGGCTGTTTGCATTCGGAACATACCGTCGCAGCATGCCTCCCAAGCGCGCCCCCGAGGACGACGGCCAGCTCGCCCACAAGATCCAGCGCATCGAGCACGGCATTCCCGCGAGCCCCCCCCACCAGCGCCCGAACAACGACTTTTCCACCTCGGTCAAGCGCAGGCTGGCCGACTCCAAGCGCACCGGCCAGGCGTGCGACCGCTGCAAGGTACCGCAAGCTTCTTGTCTGCCAACACACCTAACCGCCCCAGGTCCGCAAGATCCGCTGCGACGGCCGCCCAGAAGGCTGCACCCCCTGCGAGCAGAACAGAACGCCATGCCAGACCACCGACCGCATCACCGGCCGCGCCACCGTGCGAGGCCACGCCGAGGCCATGGAGTCTGAGAATGCCTATCTGCGCAGACAGATAGCCGACCTGCAGGCCCAGCTCAAGGAAAATGCCATTGAGCCCCGCCCCCTCTCGCCCTACAGCGCCAGCCAGCCCTCCGCCCTCGCCTGGCCAGACACCCAGCGCGCCAGCGCATCGCCGCTGCCCGCCTACCCCCTCGACAAGCCCGACTTCCGCCCGCTGCCGCGCTTCAGACATGGCTCCACGGGCGACAACTACTTGGGCGTCGGCATGGCCGACACCTCGCTCAGCCACATCCGAGGAACGTCGCTGTCCATCTTTGGCACCGAAATCAACATCACAGACTACATGGTCGGCGAGGCCGACTACGAGTCCTCGGTGGTCTCCTACTCGTCGCTCATCAGCGTCTCCTTGGGGGGTGAGCGTGTCGACCCCCCGAGTCTGCCCCCCTACAAGTCGCTGAACGACTATGCCGCCTGGTATCTGCGCTCGCTGAATCCCTACACCATGCTTGTCCACAAACCTGCCCTGATGGACCTGGTCTGGAAGTTCGGAAACGATCCCAACTTTGCGCCCAGGCCTCCCGAGATTGTAATCGTTCACATGATGCTTGCAACCATCCAATATCAGATCGCTGCCCGCAATAGTGCGTCGCATGCCCTCTTGGAAGAGTCGCATCAGCACTATCGATACGCCCTCAGCTTCTACAAACAACTCATACATGGGCACCACAAGCTAGAAAACATCCAAGCCTTGACCATGATCTGCCATCACTTGCGCAATTTCCCAAAACCTGGCGCAGCCTGGATGATGACCTCCATCACCTACCTCTTCGCACTAGAGCTCGGCCTACACCGCTCTGTCAAAAACTGGGTCGACGGGGGCGCAAAGCTGACCAAGCTCGATATCGAGATGAGGAAGCGCGTTTTCTGGACATTAAATGCTCTTCAAGTGAACCTCAACGGCAGGTTGGGCAGACCAATGCCAATCAGCAATGAGGATATCGATGTTGAGTTCCCTGAGCCAATGAGCGATTGCCTACCAGAAGAGGAAGCGAGTCTCGATCCCTTCCACCAGTGTTCATTCCAAGTCGGTATACAAATTGCAAAATACACCGTGCTCGAAGTAGACCTGTACAAGCTGATTTACTCCGTGCGCTCCCCAACAGCTGCGTACGTCGAGAGAATGAAGCGTCTTGAAGTAGCCATTCAACAGTGGAAAGAACAACTGCCTTTTGAGTTGCGAGATCCCTTCCACGCATCACAAGACGATCAAATCTTCACATTGTATCTTGAATACTGGTACCAAGAATACCAACTGGTCCTCCATCACCCAGCAGTGTGTCGCTCACAAGACTCGGCGATTCAGGAATCCAACCTGGACAAGTGCCTTGAAGCTTCGCAGAAGATGTTGCAGAATTGCGACACATTAATGTCCAAGAAAAGTTTGGACATTCCCTGGATCAACACTGTGGTGTATATGGCGGCCATGTTCACAACCCTTTTCATATCATCAGTGCGCAAGGATCAACTTTCGCCTGTCGACATGACGAAGCTTAAAGGCGATATGACGACGTGGGTTACCGTCTTGGGTGAATGTGATCATTTCTTGAGTAAGTCAAATCCCGTCAACCCCACAATTTGTGGCCACTGGCTGACCTCTTTTAGATGCTGGAGATAAGTTGAAGAATGCGATTTCAAGCATCGTTAGTCAATCATTAAGTAAGATCAACGATGGCATCGTCAAACGGACCGCTACCGAATCACTGGCACGAGTAGCATTACAAGCGCCTCCGCATCCCACAGGTAGCACCGCTGCTTATGATGCTAGTGGTTATAGAGATACATATTCAACATCCGTTAGCCGGCCTACTGATCCAGCGCTAACCTCGCAATCGACCAATTATGCTCCAATGTCGGGAGGTACACCGCAGCCTTATAACTTAGGGATCCCCATCTCAATCCCTCAGCAAACAAACAATGCTTTTGATCATCAACAAAGCTACAACACGGACGATTCAGGCATGGCATCTAACCATGTCGCAGCACTAGCAGCAGCGTCTATAAACACATCGCAACCTAGCGACAGTTACACATACACAAATACCCATGCACAAGGTGCCAGCGGTCAACCTCCGTACTCAGCAAACGGCTATGCATCACAAGATTGGCGCCAATGGACAAGAACGCACATGCAGTCGCAGCCGCTTGGCCAGCCAGGCGAATATCTAAATACAGCAACAACACTAATGGCCCTGGGCGGTCGGGATGGCGGGTCCCAAGATCCAGGAAACACCGTCCATGGGAATTTGGACAATCCTGGAGTCCAGGGACATGCAGGTCATGTGCATTGGCCTGATCTGGCTTACCCTGCCCCTGCGAATGGACATGCTCACATGGGCTAGTACTAAACATGATATTTTTTTTTATCACTTCTACATGTACAAATCTGGGACCTTTTTCGAAAATCTTTTGATATTCCGAGTAATATAATGGTCAGCATGATTGATCTTGATCTTCAATCCCGACGTCGTGTCAACGAAGTTCTTATACTCGGATATTTCAAGGGTAAATCTAGAATCTGGGGTCGTGGCGAATATCCATCTGCAGTTCGTGACATGGTGGCTTTAATATATGGAAATGAGTGCGGCTCGTGCAAGCCTGGGCAACGTGTAATGGAGAATTGTATGATACTATACTTTGGAACGGAAAGTAATAGGATGGAAGAGGCATGCCAATAGCGATTTTGCAGCGATAGGTAGCGACTTCAAAAATCATGGCGATCAAGTTTTGAAGGAGAAGATGAATCCCTCGGCGACGCGCAATAGCTACCAAGGACATTTAGGCAGGCTGGATAGGCTTTTTATCGACAAATCAACGCAAATATACCATGGCCTCACAGCTCGTCAACCTCGTGGCAACCCTATCCCTAGCCTCGCCTCACGCAATTCCCATCCATATATCACAAACTCCAGACCGTACCCTTAATTGCCCACCACTATCCACTTCATCGTGGCCACATGTCCAAAAGTCGAGTACGCACCCGATCCCGGTGTTTTAAATTGCGTTACCGGCCTTGATAGGCTCACACGACCAGAACACAAATTAAAGACCTCACGAGATGCATGCTAGGCTACATGAGGAAGGCTCGGCAGCCACCTTCCCATTCGCGAATTTGCCTGTTAAGCTTTCGTAACTTGGAATTAGGAGAAGCTTGTCACCTCCTCGTTATGGGCGGTGCTGTTGATAAGCCGTCGGTGCACTAAAGGCCATACAAGGAAGGTGGATATGGGCATACGGGATGGAGATGTGTATCGTTGCGCACACCACCCTATCATTCAGCCTTGTGGATGAGGCCGAGGCGCACAGATGAGGACTCAGCTGTTTGCCAGGTATATATGCTGGTATTCGCCAATCTGTTTTGACGGCGTGAACAATCGTTCGTCTGTCTGGTCCTTTCTCTGGTGTGGCTTGGCTAGATAATTTTCTACTTGGGCGAGAATTGGTTTGGTAATCTTGTGACCGACATCCATATTCTAGGATGAAGTCTTCGATAAGAGTGGCGGCGCTCGCGCTCGCCTTCGTTCAAGGTTCGTTGGCCACGACCAACGCCTTCTCCCGGTCATTCGGCCTTCTCGCGGATATGGGCCTCAGTCCAGACGGAACACCTATGGCGGATCTTTCTTCTGGGGACGGATTTAGCGTCAGCAGCGAGACTACGACCGCAGCGGATAGTGTGTCATTTTCAGCGGAACCTGAGACTATTTTAGAAGAATATGTTCAGCTACCCATCGACAACTTCCACGAATCGAAGAACAAGCCAGCGTCCTGGCAGGGCACATTCAACAACCGCTACTGGGTGTCACAGCGCGCCTACAAGCCTGGCGGCCCTGTCTTCATTTACGATGTAGGCGAAGCTGATGCGAAGCCCGGAGCACTCTTTCGACTCCAGAATGAGACGAGTTTCTTCAGGCAATTGGTCGAGAAATACAATGGCATAGGCATTGTGTGGGAACACCGATTCTACGGAAACTCTTCGCCAACCCCAATCGACATCAACACGCCAGCTGAAGACTTTGAGTTTTTGACTACCGAGCAGTCACTAGCTGATGTTGATCGTTTTGCCAGGCAATTCAGCAGGAAGAATATCAATCAGACCTTGACTCCGGACAAAACTCCATGGATCTTTGTTGGCGGATCATACCCAGCTATGCGCGCCGCATTCATACGAAATCAGTATCCCGATACGATTTATGCCAGCTGGGCAAGCAGTGCACCCGTCCAAGCCAGCGTCGACCAATCTTTCTATTTTGAACCCGTTTGGCGCGGTATGAACGCCTATGGCTTTGGCAATTGCTCCCGTGATATCCAAGCTGCGGTACGCTACATGGATCGCATTATGGATAGCAATCAAACCGCCGCTGCGGCTCTAAAAATCCAATTCCTGGGGCGTGGCGCCGAGAAAAATAGCCATGCTACTTTTGCTGATGCTCTGACTACTATCTTCTCAGCATGGCAATCGTACGGTGTTGAAGGTGGTGCCCAGGGTCTGCGGAGGTTTTGCGATTGGATCGAGACGGATGCGGATGGTATGATGCCCAAAGTAGCAGGGGGAGAAGGCAATGCGAAGGCTAAGGGCGCAAAATGGGTTGTCGATCGATGGGCGACCTTTCCCTTCTTTGCCGGCAATGTCAATAAGTATCTTGAGACAGAATGTTCGGGCAAGGCAAACATCACTGGAAACTGCGATTTGAATCGCAGATTTACAGATCCAGCCATGATCAGTTGGACATGGCAGTACTGCACTCAATGGGGTAAATATCTCCCACGCCCGAACCCAGGCTTACCACAGCTACATCAGAAACTAATCGTCTTTACAGGATACTTCCAGTCCGCCAACCTCGGTCCTCAACAACTCATCTCAAAATACAACTCCCTCAACCACCAGAAAGATATCTGCCATCGCCAATTTCCCGACGCCCCTCGCTCCCTGTTCCCCGAATGGCCTGATGTCCAGCGCACAAACCGCGTCTTCGGCGGCTGGTCAATCCGCCCATCCAACACGTACTGGTCCAATGGGGAATTTGACCCCTGGCGCACGCTCTCGCCTGCTAGCGCAGAGCCCTTTGCGCCTCGTGTGCGCTCAACAACAAATGCCTCTCGCTGCGGTGAATCAACCGCGCCCTGGGAGCTATTCAGTTACGTGATTCCCAATGCGCAGCATTGCTATGATTTCAGGACCACGGGCATCACCGCACCTGGTGGTGTTGTGAGCAAGAATTATTTCCACGGCGCGTTGACTGGGTGGTTGAAGTGCTGGAGGCCCAAGGGGAAGCTGGGAAAGCCGGCGGGGTACCCAACGTATGGAGGCAGGCCGTGGAAGGCGTAGATGACAGGTAGAACATATGTATATGTAATGCTGTAATGTATGATTGTGCATCTGTATGCTGAGGATAGTGTAATTTTGAGCGTGATCAATTGATCGCCTATGTGGGAATGATGCCTGGTCTCGCGATTATGAGGAAGAACTCGTACAGCACAAGGTTGGATGACAGTCACACGCTCAGAAACACCCACTACCGTCATAAACGCATTGAAAAGAAGCCACAAAATTAGGCACATGTCCATCGGATTCGTGTGAGTCGACCTCGAGACCGGTCCAGCGTGTCAATATGTCCTTCAACCCATGTAAGAGTCCAATAATCATACATAGTGTCATCTCCCTTCGGCCTTAGCTTCATAATGATTCCTTAGATGGGAGAAATTTATCTTTCGTGACATAGTCGAGAACTTCCCGCTTGGTAGCTATCATGCTTGCATGGATATACGCTAGATACTCCGAAGCGCAATTATTTATAGCATTCGCATCTCCCGAACAACCTTCTCAGAAAAGCAACCTGTCATCCCTTTCTATGTACCGACACCGTACCTGTTATCACGTAAAAAAAAGGATTTCCATGTAGGCTGCTTATATGAACTCTATAAATCATGGATCATCACAGTATATAATGCAATGTCTCATTCCAAGTGATTCGAATATTCATCATGTAATCTGATCACCTACCTACCTATAGCGGGATCTCAAATTTAACCACCCCTAATACTTCAATATATAGTTCAAACGAAAATCAAACCCCCAATGGAACAGATCAGATACGTCTACTAGCTTCCAAATCCATGACCCTTTACTTACCTGACCAGCGACACGGATTGGAAGTAGGGCATAGTGTGATGATACCAAAGATACCGTGGATGTTGCCTCAAAAAAGAAGAAGGATACAGACGCCATATACCTGGTACGCAGTCGCGGCCAACTTCGTGAATATTCTCGATATCCCCACTTATATGGAGAGCTGAAATATCAGCGACCAGTTGTAAGTCTCACAAATTCCTTTGCTTATACGAAACTTACTTTGTATGGAAGAAGACTCAAAAGCTCGCATTCTCTGATTTTCCTGCGGAACTAATAATCCAAAAATATATAAACGAGTCTTTGTGCTCGAAGATCCTGTCGAAATTTGGGCCGAAACTGGTGACTTCGATAAGGACCATGCTGTGCGATACCAAAACGGTCAATTCTATCGCAAGTTGTTCAATCAAGATGCCAACCTTCGGTTTCTTCGGGCCTGTAAGGGGATTTATGCTGAATGATTATCTGTATTTTATGGCGAGAACAATTTCCGCTTTTCAGGCCTGAACGGTCATATGGCAGCATATGCATTCATTTCCAAGATCGAGCCACCAAACTGGCCACATATCAAGTCTATCGTTGTCGCTGTTCCCTTCAAGTGTGAAGACCCTGACAATCTCGCCCGCAATTGGAATCCAGCCAGTTGGACGCGTGTTTATGAGCTTTACGATAGGCTCCCCTTCGCATTTCCCAAAGAAACCGACCGTTTCGTCCAAGAATTTATCACAGCTACCGCGTCTTCAGTCAATGTCCTTCGTTTTACCATCATATCGCCTCCATCAACGTCGTGGGGCATTTTGGAACCCATTTCTAAATCTGGACATAAAGATCTTGAATGGCCTGAAGAAGGTCGCTGTTGCGAAGCCATTCCTTGAGATGAACGTTATTTGTGTGTTTTCTATTGAAGATAGTTCTGTCGATGGATTGTCTGAAAATCATGCTTCTGTCATCAAAGGCAAATGGCACCTTGTAACGGGTCAGCCCTATGTCGATTAACGTGGCTGTGCTGTTCTACAGAAAGAACTAGACGCAAATGGGACTGTAATGGATATTTTCGTCGATGTTCGAAAGATATTTGACTAAGGCTGCACTAGATAATAATAGAATTTGGTCATAGACGAAAATAGACAGGGGTGTATTGCTTGTTTTCATAGATATGATTCAGTCATGTTGGATCTTGGAGCTAATTAGCGTGAAGAATCATGGTCGAAACTAGCCTGGAGCAGCTTGCTATTAGTTGTAGACCGTCATATACTGTGTATTTAATATTGCCAACCACTTCCTAATTTTTGTATGTATATGATATTCACAAGCCGTACGTTTTACATTAGTTTTCGCTTATTCAAAGCCAGAAAAATTTGCAATATTTCACTCGCCCTCGTCCCGGTTATACACGCATTAGAGCTTGTTTTTTTTTCTTTCACCTACTTTTCTATATTCAGTGTGAAGTCAGTATCTTCGCTCATTCTCAAAAAAAAAAAACCTCCCCAAGACTGCTGTATACTGTCCAAATTTTTAGATTACGGCGTATGCTTAACTCCCAAGGATACCTTGTGCACTTTGCATAACAATATAAATTTCAGCCAGCCCTGAAATCTAAAGGCCCGGGTATGGATCTAAACTCCCGTAACACTCCTGCTCTGAGTAAACTAAATGATAGAAACACTGTTTAATCCAACACCAATGCTCGATGGACACAATGGATAATGTCTTGTATAATCTTTCGATTGAAATTATTGATTTAGTCAAGCTTTACTTGTCATATTTTCAAAAGAAATTCCTAAGCTATCTGAGTAGCCTATGGTGGCTGCTTTGCAGATATACTATTTTCCGCTTTTAAGCTAACGGAGAGTCTAGGGCATAGCTGTCGGTTGAGGCTGCCTCCTTCCACATAAACTTCCTATGCATGAAAGTGAGCGCGCCAACCATATATTCTACCACTTGTATTTTGTAAATTCATGCACTCTACGAGTTTCTTCAACATTCTGGTGTGGAATCAAGCCAATGTGTATTGTCAAATTTCCCATCGAATGGATACTGGAAAACTTGCTTGGGTGTCGAATACGGTTTATACTGCTTGCCGTTCATTATAATTGTCAAATTGGCTGCTGTCCTCCCAGTCTCATTCCAGCCCGGCCCATAGCTTTTATATTCTGCCATGGTGGTATTGGCTCCCAGACGTGGGTCAATAGATCCCCAGGCAATGTATCCATTTGGCTGAATGGAGTCGTCAAGATTGCAATTAGCAAATATTGAACGGTGTAGAGCATTCCACGGCCGTCCTAGGGCGCATTTGCCGGTGATAGCAAGAGATGTGTTTGCTTTCTTGACGTCTGAGTCGTGTATGTACACACCCTAGAGAGAGGTTAGTTGTGGAATGCTACTGGATGCAATAGAGCTTACATATTTGTTCTCAAATGTTGTGTTGGTGCCTTTCCAAGCTGTGATACCACCGCCACAACCGCGGAGTGTAACCAAGCTTGACTGGATCCATGCCGTACCAAACCCGTAAAAGAAATCCACTTGACCAGCTATTTCATTTTTATAGAAGTAAGAGTTTCCAAGCTTCCCGATATACACCTTTTCTCGCGCGATTAGCTAATTGTCGTCTTGCGATGCTTGATTGGCCGTCTCTTACCGTATCTTGGTATGAGTAGAAACCACAAAAATAAAAGCCTGCATTCGCATAACTCACAGAAACAGCAAGCGAAGGGCCTGTGGCATAGTTCTTGTAATCATTGATGAAATTTAGATTGTATGCCCGGAAATCGACATTTCCAAAGGGGGTGTTTGCAGGAACAGGATCACCTGTTGTTATAGGGCTAGGTCAGTATGGGTCTTTAAAACAATTGCGTGAATGTAAGCTGCTTACCGGTTGGACCTTTTCCTGTTTTGCTGGAATCGAATGTGGGTGCAACAGTCAAAGTGGAGGTATAGGCGTTGTCGATGGTAGAATTGACCTCAGCGCCCGTAGCGTTTCGCCATATGATGTTGACAACATTCATTCGTTGTTCATTGGGGTGCCGAGTCTGACCCAATAGGTACACAGGACCTGGGCGAGTGACATTGACCTGTTCCGTATAGTTGCCAGGGAGAATGAGGACATGGTGTGGGATCGTATCGTTTGGTAAACTGAGGATAGCAGATTGAACTGTTGGAAATTTTTGACCTGGACCGACAAGAACAGTATGCTTAGGACATCCGTCTAACGGGTTCTTAGATGGATGTTGACAAGCCTTCCGGTCGATTGTAGATATTGCAATGCACGCTTGGAAGATGCCAGCAATAACGACTGCCACACGCATTTTGGTTATTGGGACTCAAGAAGTCGAGGCTAGTTTTAAATGCAGTGTAGAAGTAGAAGCATACAGCAAGCTCATTCGTGCCGAGTGGAGGGCAAGTGCTTGTGCCACTCTTGGCTTTTATACTTCTTTGGCAGTCTTAACTATTCTGTACATGTTAGCTATTTTACCCCATATCTACCCCAATCAAGTTCATAGCGGGGGATATGCACACCGCAATGGCATGATAATACACAGTTTGGCCGAAAGTTGGGTGAGGCTGAAGGAATTCATGGAGAACGGGGATAATGTTTTGAAATGATCCACCAATCAGCAGCATGAATGCCCGCAATTTCCCGCGTAATGTGCTTGCGATGGTTATGGAGCGATTTTTATCTCTCCGCTAGATCGAGAATGCAAGGTTAAAACAGCGATTGGTGTTGCTGCGCAGCTGATTGCGACCTTTCAGCTCCATTTTTGAGGACGATCACTCGTGTGAGGCAGCGAGCGCATCCCAGGAGCGGCCGACAAGATGTCGAACCTACCTAGTTTCGGCATTATATATCAAAATTTCACGCACGTATGAGAAAACGCCTCGCCCGTCGTATGGATGACGAAGACGATGCATAAATGAGGGAGTCGGGTGGTGGGCGACCAGGTTCAGGGCAGCAAGTTCGCGCTAGTAGCAGTTATGTAATCATTGTCGCGTGTATCTTCCCGGTCGTTCCGGAGCAACCCCCGTGGCTTGTTTGCCAGAGCAATGAGGTTCACCATTCCATGATGCGCAAGACGCTTCGAAGGTCCTGCGATGCATGCGCAAGATCAAAGCTTCGTTGTGACCTTTCCGTACCACAATGCTCACGTTGCATTAAGAAGAACACATTGTGTTTTTATGCCAACGAGCCGCTGTCCGCGTCGACGGACAACCCCACCGCAATTCAAAATTCCTCTCCAAGCTCTGAAAAGCCGTCTTTGCAGGTATCAAAAAGCTATGAGCTATCGCTCAGCAGCCTCGTGGACCAATCATTTGATCCTTTCGATTCATACCCGCAGACCAGGCTTCCGCGAGCACAAGTTCAAGGACTTATTCAACACTGTAGGCTATTATCTCTCAAATCCTGAACGCATGTGTGTTTTTAGAGATCTGACTATCGGCAGTTCTTACCAACATTGCTTTTCAATATTATCCGCTAGATCTAAGTGCCACATCAAATCCCTTTGTGGTCTCCTGGTTTCCTCTAGCTCTTGCTGACCCAGCCCTTTTCCATGTTTCCCTCCAAACCGCATCTTTGGATGTGGAATTACGTGCACAGAAAGGCTTTACGAGTTCCGATATCTTGATGGCAGATTCAGTTTCCTTGGTGCGTTCAAAAGTCGAAGATCCGGTCTTGGCGATACAGGATGAGACCATAGACTCGGTGGTCACATTGGCTGCTATCGAGTTTGGTAAAGGTAACACGGCTGTCAGCCAATTGCATATCGATGGTATAAAATCCATGGTTCGCATGAGAGGGGGTATCAAGCAAGTGAAGGCAGTCAGTCCTCTCACAGCAAGAATGGTATCATGGTGAGTAGTTGTTTACATCCAAGTTTTTTGCACGCCTGACATTCAAAGGGTTGCCATGATAGTGCTACAGTCGCCTCAATTTCCGACACAAGATGACAATGGCTCGGGAGATGGAGTCAGTCCCATTCCGCAATGGTTCGCAGTTGCAAACCACTACGAGGATGCTACTCCGTTGCCTTTCAAAACCTTGGATCTGGATCCCGCTATCAGCGACATTTTAGGTCGTCTTCGTATGTTATTTCATCACCCGGAGACATTCAGCTTGTCCACCACCGCTTTCCACGATTTGATATGTTTCATTCTTCATCGCCTTTTAGGCCTAGAGATTCATTCACAGAACTGGAAAGATTGGCGAACAATGCCAAAATCGGAGAGTGTTCGATTGGCACTAGCTCTTTACATGTTCACGATACATGGACCGACATATTTCTCGCATGCACGGCTTCAATACACCATCACGTCACAGCTCAAAGATCAGCTGGGATACATAACGGATGAACTACTTCCAGGTGATATATCCTTAACTATTTGGCTACTTTCTGTTGGCATGCTGGCTTCTGATGGCACATCGGACTGCGCATGGTTCACAAATCAAGCAAGAAATGTTGCCAAAACTCTCATCACTTTGACCTGGGACAGCGTATTGTCTTACCTCAAACAAGTTTTGTGGCTTGAAAGGCAACAGGACGAATTGCGCCTTCAACAAAAATGGAAGAGCGCCTTGACGATCAATGATACTTGAAATTTTCGCCTAAGGAGATCACCCCTTTAAAAATCTTGCTTTAGCCTATCCGAAGTGGACGCAAATCCACTGTTATAACAATGTGGTCTAACAATATTCAAGAAAGTCACAATCAAGTCAAAGAAGGCTAGTCTCCGATAATGGATGAGGATCGATCATTGGCTAACCACAGAGTGGACCCGTGTTTTTAATCGGAGACTAGTCCACTTTTATCAAGAGCATCGTTAGTAGAACTCTCGTCTGACCCTGCCTCGAGGCAATGTAGCTGGTAAATAGGCCTAAAGCTACAATTCAGATGAATTAGCGATCGGAGTTTAAGCCGTTTAGGGACGCGACATATCAAGCATGGCCATTATTTCTTAATGTTCGAGTCAACACCCTCGATACTGGATCAAAACCGACATTCGCGCTCTTCATGCCGAAAGGCTTCGAACATAGATGGCTATAGGATTTGCGTGAAGCTGAATTGACGCGCAGATCTAAATGACTAGGCCCCTGAAAAAGGTCAAATGACTACAAAGGATTGGGGAATTCAACCTCTGGCTTGTCTGACAACTTGAGCAGTCTCTTATCAAGATGGATGCGCCCATTATCAGCCCGATATATCTGACGGGTAGCAAGCACGAAATGTGCCGCGGTGTGTAAACTAAACACGGCATCTAGCGCTGCACTAACTTCTATCGTGGATCAGTGAATGCTGGAGAAGAAGACGTACCGAAGCCCTCAAATTTGATCCAAGATTTTTCGAACAAGAAGATCGCCCAAATGCTATTCATATTCTTCTTCACTTTGAAAGAAGCATCTGGTAGCGCAATAACGTGGCTCTTATAAGGCTTCACCCAGTAGCTAGACACGTTAAACAGACTCCAACAAGGGAATTTGGCTGTTCGCGGTCACAATCGAGACGACCATTCAATCTTGTTATATACGAATCTCTCGGATGTAGTTGACAAAGAATTTATTTGATATCGACCGCCTACCACCTTTATACCGTATGAAACTACAAAGGCCTCCCCTGTCACTCTAGACTACACCGTAGAAAAGGACGTAATGGCTGTTACATCGTGTTATCCCGCTCTACACGATTCGACTGCCTATTTGAAACTTGAGCTTTTTGATACTGATTGCTAGTTGGCAGGCGATGCCGAAGCAAAGACTAATGATTGGTTGGTACCCGGGGCTGGTGCGCGCGACTCCCTGGCAAGAAAGTATGTCCCACCCATACTGGCGCATATGATCGGTCAAGCTAGTCAAGTGCTTGGCTGGCTGCATCGTAAAATAGAGAAGCCCAAAGAGATTTGCGCATTTGCTACTTTTTTCCCAATGGTATGTTGTTTGAGACCTCGATGTCATTACAGTGGAGCTAACGCCAGGCGTGTAGGACGGATGGCCGCTGACATTCACAAATCGGTCATAGGACGAGTTCGCTGCATACCGAGGCTGTGATGAGACAACACAGCTTCCGCGGTGAGGCGTCGTAGGGGCCACGAATTATCACAAATGGGGGATCGTCTGTCAGTAATATGGCGAGATCAGAGAATGCAAGTTCATTCGCTACGCTAAATCAGTGCTCAGTATAGAGCAAGGCTGCCTAGCTCTTGGTTAGCGCACACCACCTCATACGTGCAACCGCGCCCTCATTGTTTTAGTTCAATCACACTCCCACCATTCTACCCTGACTATCACACAATATCTCCTGGGCGCATCGTCAATCACAGGTCATCTTACAGCTCGGCCTTGGCGGAGCCTTGCGGCGCTTCACAGTCGCATTGACAACTGCAGCACCTTCGGACGTATCGCCCTCCAAATCAACAAAGGAATCCTCCATCCAACATCAAGTATTCGCAATCAAATGAAGCGTGGAGCTTCTCCAGAAACTTTATCCTCTGACGGAGTTGGCGATTCGCCAAGACGTCTTTCGGTTGGCTAATGCTGCCCAGCAATCACGACATCGCTGAGAGGAGCCAACCCGAGCATACCAAGAGAAACTCACCAAAGATTATGGTTCACCTTCCTGTTCAAGCGCTTGCGGACCACTCAGCGTTTTTCAATTATAGGGTCTAGACGACTAACCATGTAACCCAAGACTGGAAACGTCGGTCGGAATGATGATCGCGCAAGGTTGAGCATGGGCATTTGTGTTGAGGGGATTATGTTGGCCGTGTTTCCTTCATGGAAGGTGCAATGATACGTGCCAGCACGTCACTAAAGACGATATAACTCCCTGCAATCACCAGGGCATAGCTGTAGAACGCGCAGCATAACCAGTCATTCGGTCCACATACCTGGTACAACGAGTCAACAACAAGCCGCTGTGACCGGGAGATATCCACCATGGTTGCGCTAGAGAAGGGCGCAACCCTAATTCAACCCCAATTGCCCTGCGGCCACCCTCGAGGGTTGCGGAGACACTCGATCGAGATGAGCCGCAATCACGATGACGAAGCCAAAGTTGCGAGAGCTATCGACACAGACAGCCCGCCTCCACATTATGAGGATGCCAGCGTGCAAGAGGATCAAGCTTATGTCTACGATGATGAGCAGAAGCTCGGTTACACGGCGACCGTTTTTGTCATCTTGAACAAGATGATTGGAACTGGAAGTATGTGTATCGCGTGCCACCTGCAGAAAAACCCGCTCACCTCTGCTCAGTCTTCTCTACCCCCTCGGGTATCTTTGCTGTGACCGGCTCTGTTGGTGTGTCACTCTTCCTTTGGATCATAGGTGGCATCCTCACCTTCTGCGGTCTGTCCGTATTCCTAGAGTTTGGCCTTGCCATTCCTCGATCCGGTGGAGAGAAAAATTACCTCGAGCGCGTTTACCGCCGCCCAAAGTATGTCGCAACTTGTGTCCTTGCAGCACAAATGCTATTGCTCGGCTTTTCATCCGGGAACAGTCTTGCATTTGGTCGCTATGTCCTCTTCGCATCCGGCTCTGAAGCACCAGATGGCTGGGCTGCACGAGGTATCGCCATCGCTTGTGTCACCTTCTCTGTGACATTGCATGCTGTGGCCCCCAAGTGGGGCATTCGCCTTTTTAACGTCCTCGGTGTCTTCAAAGTCTTCATTCTCTTGTTCATCGTTTGTTCTGGCTTCGCTGCTTTGGCTGGACATCTCGAGATTGAACAACCACACAACTTTGAAAAAGCCTTTACCCTCGAAGTCGGAGATGGCTATGGCGGAGGAGATGCCTATGGATACTGCCAGGCCCTACTCCGTATCATTTATTCCTACAAGGGATGGGAAAAGTACGTAACGTTCGAGCAAAAAACGTATCTGAGCTATACACTAACTTCACACACTAACATTTAGTGCAAACTATGTTTTGGGGGAAATTAGAACCCCGAAGAAGACGTTGGCTTGGTCCGCGCCACTGGCTATTGGTGGCACCACCATACTCTACGTACTCGCAAATGTTGCCTACTTTGCTGCAATCCCAAAGTCCCAACTCGCCAAGAGTGAGGTTATTGTCGCAGGCCTCTTCTTTCGAAGCGTGTTTGGCAACAGCGCCGGAGCCCGTAGTTTGCCTGCTTTTGTGGCCTTGAGTAATCTGGGCAACGTTTTGGCTGTCAGTTTCGCACACTCACGGTTGAACCAAGAATTTGCGAAGGAAGGTCTCCTGCCCTGGAGCAGATTTTGGGCGTCTAACAAGCCATTCAACGCCCCTACAACCGCGCTTTTCCTACATTGGCTCATTACTGTCATTGTTCTTGTGGCACCTCCCGCCGGCCCTGCGTACAACTTCGTTACCGATCTTTATACTTATCCTGGTGCCTGGATCAACGGATTTGTTACCGCGGGCCTCATTTACCTGCATTTTAACAAGAAAGAGAGCTGGGAGTCACCATGGCACACTTATCTCCCGGTCTCTACCATTTATCTGCTTGCGAATATTTTCCTGGCTTTGGTTCCATTTATTCCCCCATCTGGCGACAGGAATGGCGAAGGTTACCCATGGATCGTATTTCCCGTCGTTGGTGTGGGTGTCCTATTGCTTGGTGTCTTCTACTGGTTCTGCTGGACGAAGGTCTGGCCCAGGTTCGGGGGCTATAAGATTATCAGTGAGAGGTACGAGGATGCGGAAGGGAACGAGAATGTTCGATATGTTAAGGTGTACACAAAGAAAGACCAATAAGCACTTATTTTGGTGGAGACCGATATTCACACAAGAAGTATCTGAGGACATGGTAACCTAGTCCAAACATAACGGAATAACCCGTCAAGACAATGTCCGCCATTGAAGTGGAGAATAGGTCGTCATCATCACCAATACTCGATCCACTCCTATAATTATTGTTAGGAGATCTGCGGAACTTATGAATATGAATTCGAGTATAAATAAATCTCCTTGACCGCAAGTTTCGATTTGTAAACGCGATGTTCAGCAGCTGTACAGCCTCAATCTAGCCAAATTATAGGTCTCAAGTATTAGGTTCGCCAGCAAGCTGCAAGACAACCAATCTCCCCTTTAGCAGTCTCTACCTAAAATGTGCTATAAGCGGCTTACCTGAACATTATTCACCAATTCCCTACGAATCTACTTATACGTTTCATTGGATTTGCCCACGTCTAGCGTGCCATACCTGCGACCCTCCAACCCGCGCGTCTCGGCTCCTTCAGCCCGAATCTTTCAATTATTTGGAATCGGGCGAGGTTTTAGAGCAGAACATCGCACTAGAGCAAGTCGGCGTTGTGACGCTGAAAAGGCGTACCCAAGTTGCGCGGCACGGCAAGCGCATGTAAGCAACGACGTAAAAATCGGAAAACAATGGAAAATTGTATCAGTGCGGTGCGAAATTTGTGGAAAGGTAGTAAGGAGAGAAGCGTGTCTGTCGAGTTTACCGAATCACGAATAAGTTCTAGATCTTATGTATCCTCGTTTATACGTAGGTAAGAAACATTTAAACAAGTCGAGCTTTCGAATGCCCGCCTTTGTCTCCTTCTGTCGTGCAGTTTACTTGCTCCTCAATCCCGTCGATACTTCCGCATGCAAACAAATTCGTACCTTTCGGACTCTTCACATCAATGTTCTCTATCGTGATGTCCTTGCAGACCTTGGGGCTAGAGCAGACAAGATATCCAATCAATGGCTGGTACTTCTTGCTCGTGGTTCCAGCAAAATCTCGGATGTTGATGTCGGAAATGGTAAGATTGGAGGGAAACTGGTTGCAAAGCGTGATATTTTTTTGTCCGTAACATTGCGTAATTTCAATAGCATAGTCAACGTTTGATAGAACCATGGTGTCGTAGGTGATATTTCGGACAGCACCGGAGCCGCCGCCGCCTTGAAGGTCACCTGAGAGAGCGGCGGCAGAGCCGGGCCAGACTTTGATGCGGGCGCCGTCAGAGGCATTGGACATACTGATGTTGTAAACCTAAACCATGAGTTAGTGTTTCGCTTTGAAAGTGAAATCTGAGTGCTGGAGCGACTTACGTAGACATTTTCCACGATATCAACTTGACCCACGTACTGACCCAAACTGCCAACGCTGATTCCGTGGCTTCTGTTACACCAAAGATTCTGCACAACGATATTCGTGCTGTTGGGTTTGAAAGACACACAGTCATCGCCATTGTTGATATGTGAATTTTGGATCACAATGTTATCTGAGCGATATGTGTCCCAGCTATCAATCACATTAGTGTCTGATCGAAGTACGGGAACTGATTGGACAGTGTACTTGCCCATCAGTGTTCTTCGCCACATTCTTGCTTACACTCCCGCCTGCAATATCAATGTTTGAAAACAAAACGTCGGTGGAATTAGCCACTAGTGTGAACCATTGTGGACTGTATCTGAAGTTAAGATCTTCGATCCTTCCTCCGTGCAGGCCGATGGCACCGAACAGGATGGGACGGAGAATATAGATGTCCTTCGCATAAAGATCATACCATGCTTGGCCGCTACCATCAAGCGTTCCGCCACCGTAAACGTTCACGTCATTGCCACCAAGTTGAAAGAAGGTGGTGGCGTTCTGGAAGGTGTGATAAAAGGCATTCTTTTGCCAGTAGTTAGTGTCATTAGTAAACTGGATAGTACCTTGGATATCTAGCTGCAAATTTAGCAAATGTTTTGATCTACAAGAATAGTGCTTGCATTACCAAGGTCGATGTGATTCAGGAATGTCAGATCAAGTGCGGTGCCAATCGTAAACTTCTGATCCTTTGGGAACACAACATGACCACCATTGTTGCATTTATTAATGGCCGCGAGAATATTCTTAGAGTCATCCGTACCGTTGCCGCTGGCTTGAACAATGCATGTCTTCGTTCGGTCGGGTGATGCTGGGAATGCTTTGCCGGGATGATATGGTGCAATTGGATGTTGCGGTCGCTTTGAGGGGATCACATTGCTCCGTGCTTCATATAGTGAGGCCGATGCTGTTGCTGCTTGGAGCAAAGCACATGCAACCAACTCTGAGGCACGCATTTTAGCAATGGTTCGATGCTTTGGGGTTCGAAAGTTGACGAGGCTGGAACGCCGAGGAAGGTTGCAATCATAAGGGCCATTGATATATCCATATTACCGCGCCTCTTGCCGACTGTTCCGCGGCACTAATCATGCATGAATTTCTAGGCGGTCTAAAGAAGGCGAAATACGTATGCAGAGGGGTGACAGTTATCCACCATACGCACGATGGTCTGTCCTCCTTGGAGTCAGGAGTGGTTAAATGTGGCGCTAACGCCAACTGGCCAAGCTTTCTCCTCAAATCTTGGTAATGTGCCACCGCATTGGTGGAACTTTTCATCCTAGGATCGAATACCTTGACACCTGCCGAATAATCCTTTCTAGGCTCAGCACTTCCCTGTACTCGTTATGGGAGAGATGAAATTAAATGATCGAGCCTCCCTATGATTGTATAGCTCCGACTAGCGGTATTCATTGAGGGTAGGTATTCATCCTCGATGTTGTCTAAAGGCAACATTCGGGCGAGAGTACCAATACTTCGAAGCCAGGACAAAGCTGGCAGCAGATTGGCACGGTTACATGATTTTGAATTGTAACATATCATAAATAGATAGGCATCGTCGTGCTTTGAGGTACGGGTGAAAACTCTGGAATGATTGACAACAGAAGCGCAGATATCTTCGTACATTTCACTCCATCCTACGAAGGAAGAAAGCCATGATGATATAAGGCTAACACAACATCTAAGCTATACGACAGGCGAAATAGAAGCAAAATCTCAAGCAATATTCGTTTCGATACTAATATAGACAGCACCAAACAAGACTCCTCAACTATACTTTGAAATTTACAAAGAGTCAGACGCAATATTGAAATTCAACCATTCTAGAAACGCCGTCGCAAAAATCAATAAGCAGTATGCACTATAGCTGCACCACCGCCCAATAACCTCAGCCAGGAAAACAACCCTAAAGAGCACCGAAATCCAAACCCCACAAAAGCAAGACAGTACGCCAGCCAAGAACTATATACCTAGATGGTCCCTATCAACAGTGCAGACGAACCAAAGTCCGCCACCTACCCAGCATACTCCGGAAATGCTAGGTCATCCATGATAAACCCGCTACCAAGCTCTGTCTCCTGTATCCATGGCCCCTGACTCCCAGGCGTTCGCGGCTCATCCGCCGGCGTCGTGGGTGTGGGCGAATTTGTAAAGAGCGGCTCACTCATGCTCGGATCGAAGAACGTGTTGTCCGTACCATGAGGCATGGCCATGCCGCCATTAAACGTATTTGTACACGAGAACAGGTCAAAGCCGGGGGTAACAGGGTGAACAGGATATTCGTCCAGCACGCGTCTGGGTGCGTAGGCGAAGTCTGCTTCGGAGACGTAACACGCGCTTGGGGAGTAGAGCATAGCGGTCTCAGGGGGGAATGAGGTGGGTGTGGAGCGCGTGGTGTAGGGGTTGGTACGGAACTCGTGGGCGCGTTTGGAGCGGCGAAGGGCGGTGGAGCGGCGAGCGGCTTGGCCGCCTTTGGCGCCGGATGCTTGTCTTTGGGGCTGGGCTGCGCGGCTGCTGCGTTTCTGTGTGTTCTTACTACGGTAGCGAGTGGTCGATTTCACGCCGTCGCGGAGGGCGGTGGCGGTGAGGCGCCACATGAAGCCTTTGCGGGAGTCTTCGCTAGGCTGGTCTACCTTTTCGAAGGCCTGGCAGGGTGTTATTAGTTGTTTTACATACGTATGGATACTGAAAGACTTACACCATTCATAGAGAGATTGTGTCTGATGCTGTTTTGCCATCCTTTGGTTTCAGACATACTTGCCTTGTCTGTGTTCTTCTCGAACCATTCGTAGATCTCTCGGAGCACCATCATATGGCCCTCAGCCTGCATCAGTGCCTGATATATCAGTTGAGCATATGGCTGGTCTTTGTCTATTATAGAATCTTCACCGTCCCTATGCTCACGCAAGGACTCTGGCAGGTCACAGCTTGGTGTTGACGCTTGTGTCCGATTCGGTGAAGGACTGTTGTAGTCGCTGGGAGGCCTTGTTTTGTTATAATAATAATCGTGGTCGCCGCTCATTTGTATGAGATGATCATTGGTTCCAGCATCAGAAAGAGCAGCGACATCGTGATGTTGTTGTGGCTCGAGTAGATACGCTGTTGGCGGGTATGAGTTTGATGTGCCAGCATTACTGCCTGGGCCTGTGGAATTTGGGCCTACGTGTGGTTGTACATAACTCAGAGCTGACGACGGTGGAGAGTGGTTCAAGCCGTAGTAGCGATTGTAAGTGGTATCGATCACCAAGGGGTAAACATTACCCACGTTGAGCCCGAAATTCTCAGGTATGCGGTTGTGGGACATGTACGTATCTCTAGGAAGGCCTTGTCGAGCAGCCCATTGCATTGCGTCCAGCTCCCCGAGGCTCATTGTTGTCGGTAGCGTTGGCTCATGTTGAATATCGGCGAGTCTAAAAATGGAAGTCATGGTTGGCGAGGAGTCGAATGTCTCAGGAGGTTGAGAAGGCAGTGGATCCTGGATATGCGAATGATGTAGTGCAGAAGAGTTGCCTTCGGACGTCTGACTAATTCTGGGGCTGCCAGCAGAGCCTATGGGGGACGGACTATGGGGCGATCGCGGGTGTTCCATCATTGTTGCGCTGTCTACTTTTGATACGCTTGAATACAAGGATGAACGAACGTATGGATCGCGAGAGCCGAGAACCGAATGACAGCAGTGTTCGTGCGACTGGAGGACCGACAAGACTTAGACAGAAAGATAAACGACCTCAAGTGACTCTAGCACAGGTGAAGCGAGAATTAGGAAATTTAGATGTTCTGGTTGGATCCAGTAATGCGGATTGGGTGTGGATACTTCTCATTGTTACCCAGTTGCTTGATTTGACGGGTGCCTGCGCCAAAGCACATGCAGTCTAAAGCGTAACCACTCAGGACGAGCAAACTAACAGATCTAAAGGACCAGGTTCAAGGTGGTGGAGACAAAATTGTAGCGTCACGGGTCTAGGGGTCATGTCAATTCACTACTCTCGCGGGTCGGGCGGGACCAAAAGCGTCTGACAGATGGTGACCGGAACGTGACTGGCTGTTCTCGTGGTACAGAAAGTCACCCTGACTCCGCATTGGGGTCGTGCAATGAGGGCTGTAGCCGGATAGGTACATGTGCCCTAGCCACTCTTGCAACGCCGAGAAGTGCGCATCATCTTGTAGCGGCCGAGCACGCTTCTCTCCTGTCCTTTCTGAGTATACCCCCAAAAAGGATAGCCGCAACTATGAGAGCGTGACCTTGAAGGTTTGGTGGCTAGAGGCATCATACCCTGCAAGGTATGGTGCATCTTGAGCACGTAGTGGCAAATGAAGTTATACCACTCACGTGCAAACTTTTCACAGAATGCGAATCGTGACAGTCGAGTGTGGAAACATGGATCATTTAGAGCCCTGCAAGATGTAATTTGTCTAGAAAAAAACGTAGCGGCAGATAGCCGTATAGGGCGGACCCCACGCATAGCTGTAATACAATCCTAACCCATGTTGCTCTATTGTCCGGTGAGTCTTGGTCGCATCAAGCCGCCCCCCGGGTGGTGCTTGCCCTCATTGGATGGAGTACTACAAGGTAGTCGTCACCGCTGGGGTTTCGATACACCGCCAGTACTGTTTTGATTGGATAGGAAGACACATGAAGATAGAAGACGTGTTGGCAGGTCAACCTTCTTGGTAATGCCACCGGGCATCGATGACACTACATGGTGACAACGAACGATACGATTGGAAGGGTGTGCCTGGCTTATGCCAGCGTGCGTTGCTTAGGCCAAGGGTATTGGTATCTAATCTGCATCGTGTGGGCTGCTCTTACAAGTGGTTCGCTTTGTGTCTAGGCTCACCCCAGAGGAAGAGGAGTGATGCATCAAGTGCGTGTGTCAAGGCAGACTACTTTCGGTAGTATATCTACGTGGTGTCAGCCAAACCCGTCTACTTCATACAAGGTTAATATTACCTTCTTGAATTGGAAATGAAGTTGTAGAATGCCCTGCATTATGTAAGCTGAGCACTTAACGCCACTTGGCGATCACCCAAGCGATCTTCTCAATACGTGAAATAGGACGTACTTTGTCAAAGCTGCTCTTAAAACCACGTTCTCTTTTGGCGCTATAGTCCCATTCCTTATCGATTATCCTGAAAGCAATATCCTCGTAGGGCGGTCCAGCAATAAATCGGATGAGGCATGTGTCGTCTTCCCCAGCTGGTGCGAAAGACTGACCACGCTTGCGCCCGTTCTCACGTTCGATTTTGTATGTTGGGGCTTTTGCTTTATCTATAAGATCAGGGTAGAATACGTTGAATTTATAACCCTGCACGACTTTGGGTGGCGGATTGTCGTGGTCGTAGTGAGTTTGGTTGTACTTGTTCCACTCGTAGCCCATTTGCACACGATTGAAGTAGCGCGGCTTTCTGAGCCTGTAGTCGATAGAAGATGACTGCGGCCGCGACGTTGCGACCGCCTCTTCAGCATTGAAGATCTCTTCGCCATCTTCGACGCCCCGCGCAACCTCCCTTTCATAAAGGGCCATGGTTGCGTGTGAGTAATCTTCTTTCTCAACAGGTGCAAACCGAGATGCACTTGTGGTGACGGCCTGGCGGGTTGCCGGCTTCTCTTCAATGCTGTTGCGTTCAGGGAAGTGGTTTTGCATTGGAACATAGCCAAGCTTCTGTATTTTGCGCCGTTCAGTGGTGATCTGATCGAGAAAGGTCTTTTCGTCAATTTGTGCCAGCACTTTATCTTCGGTGCGAAGCTTCAAGAGCGGCTGTGGGTCAAGGGTCGCGTCATAGGCGACGGTCGTGGGGCCGTCTTGTCGCGACTCATTCGTAGTGTTGAGCATGTCGTATATGCTACTCTGAATAGACGCAGCTGCTTCTGCTTGTTGCTTGCGTAGGGCCTCAAGCCGCTCCTTGACAATTTCTTGAGAGACGCGCCGCAGTTTCGCCTTGGCCTTCCATACTCGCAGGCTCCGTAGCAGTTGTTCCCAGTAATCGTAGTCAATTGGCTCGTCCGAGTCGAGCTTCCTTTTAACCTGTACCTCAAGCGTTTCTAGCTGCTCGAATGTCTTGGGTGCGAGCAATTTATCAATGTCGGCCGCGACAGAACCGGAGCCGCGGGCGTCGGTCGAGGAAGACTTGGACTTGCAACGAAGGTCTTTGCAGATTAATTTGAGGGCCTGATTTGGGTCAGTTTGGCGCTGCGACAGCGACAGCGACGAGCAACGACTCACGTTCCAGTAGTCCCGATTGCTGCGGTTCGTCTCCAGTGCCAGGTAATTCTCAATCTCCTTCTCCAATTCCGACAGATGCTGCGCGTCCAGGCCTTCAAGCACGCCTTCCGGGTCGACCACTTCGAGCTCGTCATCGGCAACCTCGTCGTCGAAGATGGAACCCGTGGGATCGACGAAGCGCAACGTGACGGCCAGCCAATCGATAGGCTTGGCACGGCCGCCTTTGACGCGCAGTGCCGCCTTCTTCTTTGCCTGCGCGAGAACGAAGCGGTCTTCGTCTGCAACCCAGGCTTCTTCAGCCGCGTCGGTCGTGTGCGCCGGCCGTTTTGCAGGTTTGGCGTGGGCCCTCGAGTCTGCACCTCGTTTTGCTGGGACAGTCGCAGGAGGGGCAGCTCGCTGGGGAAGGCTGCTGGGCTCGTTGCGCCACGGCGGAGGATTTCCGGAAGACATGTTCTGGTCGCGTCACGTTTCGAGATTTATGTCAAGACCCAAGAGCCTCTTTCTATCACGAAAACCACCACAACTGGACGAGTGACGTACCTAGATACCGGCGGAGGCCTTGCCGTCTTAGGACTAGCTCCTAGTGCCGCACGTGTAGTGTGCCCCTTCAGGACGCCTGCCTACCACACCATGTTTCTCTCTCTCTTTCTCTCACGGTCATAGCTCATCGGGCAGTGCAGCTGTCCTGCTTCTCTGCTTCTTTCCAGCCTAGCGTCTCCTTTTGGCATGGCATGGATGCGAGTTTGTGCTACCTTTTGTTCTCGTTATGTCCTGCTGGCGCGTTCTCGAGCTTTCCAAGCAACTATATGACCAAGAGATTCCACAATTACTAGTCAAGCCAGTCTTCCGGTCCGACTCATACACCGTCCATGTCACATGCCTGAGCAATATTTGGAGTGAAGACCTAGACCTGCACGGTATCGTAGACCGTGCCTTGAAGGAGCAATCACCCATTGAAGTGAGCAAACGCGATACTGCGCAGCTTGCTATTTTGCTTGACAACATCAAATGCTCACTCGAGCTTTCTGACGATGTCACCTGCCGCATCACTCGTCATGGTACCGATGGCATCACATTGCACACGACCATCAATCTGCCCGAGCCCCTCGACTCTTTAACTTGGAGATTCTATCTTGTCAGGCGTGCCTCAACAACCCTCAAAAACGAGCTTATCCTCCCCCTACTCATATCATCCCACATCCAATATGCGCGCATCACAGCACTCATATCTATCATTGACGATAAAGACAAGGCCATCACTCGCCTGGTTGACCAGTATGAGTCCAGCAACTTGGATCTAGCTGCAGCTTTCCCCGTTGTTGGTGGTATCAAGCCAGGGAGAAGGTTGATCAAACGCGAGCAAGCTGCGAGGCACGTCCCCGCCCTACAGCCTTTCCGGGAAGATGCTTTCAAGCAAAAGACAGGACAATTGGTGGAGCCCAATGTCAGTACCCTAGGGCTATTCCAGGAAACCCTGTCCGAATGCACACCTGAAGTGCCACTGCAGTTGAAATCTGATGGTTTGGATTTGGGGTGGTGGACCGGCATTCCGGATCGCCTCGGCCAACTGAGACCTCCTTCAAAGAGCAAGGAAAAGGACCCTGCCTTCACAGAGAAACCGACGAAAACTATCCTAGAATCCAGCGACGTTGAAACAGAGGATGAATTTGAAGTTCATGAAAACTTCAAGGTGGGTGCGCCGTCTTATACACTACCGATCTGTTACTCACAAACGTCTAGGCAAGAAACATGCAGATGAAAACTTCTAAAATGCCAGAACCAGCAGCGGCACGGGCTCAAAAGAAATCAGTTTTGAGCGATGAGGACGATACGGAAGACGAGGATGACCTTGATGTGCCTCCCAAGAGTCGAAGCCAAACATCAAATCAAGGCGTACGAAAGCCACCCTTTGCAATATCGTCGACTCCGGACACACACTTGAAGGAAACAACATCAACCTCTCTTCTACCTGCGAAGCCACAGGGCGTAGGCTTCCGTATAGGTGGAATGAGCAAGAAAACAGCCACAGCGTCCCCGCTACCAATACAGAAAAGCTCGCCCACAACGCCAGAAACTGATAACATATTGATGAAGGAATTACCATCTTCACAAGCAAACACTGGTATTGATAAGACGTCGAGGAAGCCCAAGAGGATTTTCAAAATTGGTGGTAAAGGCAAGCCTGGCAGTGGTAGCTCACAAATGCCTGACGTGGCGGATAGCACAAAGCTCGCCCCTTCTCTTATTGATAGAGTATCTCCATTGGTAGCGATGAAAGACAAAATTCCAGCCGAAGAAGAAGAACACGACGAGACACCTGAGGAGAAAGCTGAGAGGAGGCGAGCAGAGCTCAAGCGCAAGACCGAAGAAGCCGCTAAGAAGCAAGCTCAGAGCAAAAAGAAGAGGCGTTTTTAGATGGAGGTGTGTATGATGTAGTTGGTGCATGACGCAATATACCCAAATGTAGGTGCGGGCGGCAGCAAGCCTATATTGTTGTTAGTGTTCGTGAATGTTGTGACGCATTCGTAGACTGACGGTGTTTTTGCCTGATACTAGTCGAGTGAAGCCGTGCTGTCCTGTTTACAACAACTCGTTCGCATCGCTCTTTCCTTTACCACAAATCCCTCTTGTTGCTTCCTGGCGCGCTCACCACGGCAGCACAAACCGGCCTTCCTCAACTTTTGCACTTGTTGGCTCTGCCTGCATTTAGCTTGGATATTCTCATCGGCCTTTCCTGGCCGTCCGGGCACCATGTGTAAATATACTGTCAGTCGCCTTCGGGCTGGAGTTTCATCGCGGCTGTCTACTGACGCTTGCAGTACATCTACTTTTCCGCCTGTCAACACGGCAGCTTTTACAGGACATCCTACTGCGACAGGGCAAAAGCACCCGGCCTGCCCAAACCGTGCGTATGCAACGGGGCCATGCGTGAGACGGCTAACGCAGGCAGACATAGTCTTTCCCACAACAGCGCTGGTGCAAACAACGCATGCCCTCCATCTTCACACCCATCAGCATCCTTCAGAAGCGGGATCAGCTCCTCGCGTTTGCATAACCAGCGGCTTAGTGACGCCATGTCAACACTCGCACCCTCAGATGCAAGAACTCTGTTCGCCCACGACGCTGCCTTGTTGCCGTCCAACAGTCAGTTACCACACGATGTTGCGCTCATCCCACGCTCAGTACTTGGTGAGGGGGTTGATCACAGCCAAGAGAACATTATGGCCCACTCCGGTCCGCCGTACGACTCGCAGGGCTACGGTACACTGAATATACGCATGCCCTTGACTGCCCAATCATCCATATCGATGGATGTCACCCACAATGGTACGCTTAGAGATCTTCCTGACCCACTTCAACCTACCTCTAGTAGGAGAGACTCCCACATGCCCCAAGAGCCTCATAGCGATTATGCTCGAGCAACCAGTATATCGACCCGTAGCACCACTGTGTCAGATACTGGCACTGTCCGCGGACCTCACAGCCCCCGCAAACCCATTCCGTCTCAGTGGCTGCCTGTATTGGGTGGCCCTATTCTTGCGACAGCACAGCGCGCCAAAGAACGCGAACATAAGAAAGAATCTACGGTCGAGACGACAGCTGACGCAAAGACACTCCGTGGAACACGCAGCTTGGCAGATGCAAGCAGGGCACACGGCACTGAAACTGCCACATTTTTGACCAAAGAAGCTCTTGCTTCTATCGATGGTAACATCACCTCACCCAAATTATCACCAAAGGTCGTGCGTAGCCCTGTCAAATGCCCGCGGACACCCTCAAAGCCAGCATGGGGCAGCCCGTCATCACCCAAGCGCGAGAGCCCGAATAGCCGGCCCAATCTCATCATTACTACAAGTCCCAGCAGGAAAGCATTCCTGAGGCCCGAAGTGATAGATTCGAATCATTACCACGCGCCTAGCAGTGTATCTACCTCTACAGGAGATACGATCTTCCATTCAGCTAATAGTTCACCGGTAAGGAGCATTGCTGGATCAGTTCACAGCTTTAAGTCGGCAGTAGGCCCCCCCAGCCACGGCGATATGCATACCCTTGTCTATTCAATGATTGCTAATAATGGCCTTAAGCAGAGTGTTTGCAGCTCGAGCACACAGCTGCCGCCTGTCAAAGTAGCAACCATTGGGAAAACATCCTCCGTCAAACCCCGCCTTACGGTCAAGATACCGCCCAAGGATGCACGTATTCCCGTAGAAAACAATTCTTCGACTTCGCATAATTCTACTACTAGCATTAATAGTGCGAACAGCCCCTTGAGTGCTTCATCTGCCACTTCTACGTCTCGCATTCCCCGCGTGGCTGCATCTAACGCGACAACATCTGCACGTGCTCCAACTCGTAGCTCCACACTGAAGCGAGCCAAATCTGCAAAATCCATAGCCATGCAAAATATCGACTCTCAACAACCGTTGATACAAAATCCTGTTGGCCTGCCCCAACTAAGAACACCCGTTACTCCACCTGTACGCCGCGTTCGCACAGTCAATAGCTCAGGCACGACACCACTCCTATCGGCGCATCCAAAGCCTGGCTATCATCCTGCTTTGCAAACTCCATCCACAGAATTCGACGCGCTTCATGAGGCTGACTCCCGTGGCTGTGGGGGCATTCCAGATTTAAGTTCAAGGGCTTCGAGTCTCTCAACGGTCAAAGCCACCCCAGACTCGAGCATAACTACTGCCACTAATGCTGCAATCGATGATGGCAGTGGGTTTTGTGATTCTAGTACGTCGCTTCTCTATTCTTCCCCCCATACTCCGCACACGTTACTTGGTATTATAGCTCACCATTTTGAATTAGATACACATAGTTCAACGAAAGCCCAAGAAAATGCAGCTCCTGTAGCTTCCAATGGTCCAAATATGAGCCAACACAATACTTCGCCTGTCCGAGGTCGAGCGAAGCAATTTATTCCCATCGTACGTCCGCGGCTTGAGAGCGAGCATTCAATGCCATCCAGTAATGCCTCTGATCTACGTCCAAATGCTCCGGAGTTTGTTCCTCAATCCGTGTTCTACTCAAATTCAGAAATACCGAAGGCCGCCCCATTACCGCAAGTCGATGCTTCAGCAGCAGTGGTTGGTTCAAATGAATATCAGGTAGATATGTTGGAAATCCCATGGTTCTATTACATGAATCAAGTTCAGTTTGCCTATAATCAAGGATTTCAAAATGGTCGGATGAAGAGTCCAAGGAAATATCGCCCAAAAAGGCAGCAATGGCCTGGACCATCACCTGCCAATGCTTCAAACTCAGAGGGGGAGCAGAAGCGCTCGGGCATGCCCCCACCCGCTTCTATAGTTCCTCTATCCGTGCAACGAGTGCAACAAAAGAGAGAAATTTACACGGAAGGTGCCACTACTGAGCCGGAGACCAAACAGGGGAGCACACCATCTGCAAGAGGCAGATCAATCTCACCATTTGCTACTCAAAATGAGGACATTGCGCGCCAAATTGATCTCAGCAACTCTGCAATTGCAGGATCTCGTCCAGCAGCTGGTCTTACCACAGTTCATAATGTCTCTATACCACTAAGGCCGCGCAATATGCAAAGTCATCACGGCTATTCGACTGTGCCTGTTCGAAATTATTACAACAACAATAGGCATTCGAATCGTAGCGACAATGGTCTTTATAGCTATGGCGGACGAGGTATGGCCGGTGTGCCTATGCATGATACAATTCCATTTCCCAACCCGGTACCACCCCAGGGAAGGCCACACGGAGGCCAATACCAAACGCCCTCTGAAACAGACACCGATAGTAATCAACACATATCGCCTCTGGTTGGAATGGAGGCTTGCGGAACGATAGAAATTGGCATCGCAGCTGAGAACGGCGGTGGCGTATGCTATACCTGCGACCCGGATCACCCTCTTGAGTGAAATTGGAATCCATGATTTGAATAAACTCGCAAGTCATCATTATTAGGCATCTTCTGTGCCATTTTACATGCACGCTTTCATGGAAGGTGGATGGCTAATAGGATGCGCTCGCTTTCTACGAGTATGGTTTCGCTAGTCGTTGTGTAATGAGTTTCAAGTTTAGATTGTTGGTATTCCGTTCACTAATATGATTATTCGGTATAAATGAGAAATGTTACGGGAGCTTGATCGTCTATTATGTGATGGGTTCGATCGCCAATGTTCTTGGTGAGTATGTTCAACATGTTACATCTAGAATAACGTGAAAGATGACTTGTTAATAAGATAAATTATTGTTTTACATCAGGCTACTTTTGACTGATTGTTAAGAAGGGTGAGGACAATGAGTCGCCTTGTTCGGCTTGTTGTATAACGACGTGTACTTTGTGCCGCAGCGTGCATATCAGTTTCGTATGGACATTCCGGCTTAACTACGTCTAAGATTACTATTTTCACTCAATTTGGTCTGTTTAATAGTCCACATCGCCTTATAGTACTGATGAAAGTCGTTGACGGCTTCAAATCGATGTCAAGTCTTGCATACCATGAATTATCCTGGATTCTATTATTTTAGGTTCCGTTCCCCCACACTAGATAGCATAAAGGGTAACGCTAGCTGTATTTCACCTTGGACATACACCGCTAGCCCGCCTTCATCCAGGTCCTTGGGTATGTCTGCTGGAGGACCTAAACCGACGCGTACAAGCTTCACTTTTCCACCGCCGTTTCGAACAAGATCCTCATTCGGCCATCTCAAAATCCCTGGTGTATTCATACCTACGCCGAGCTCGAGAATAACAGTCGATTCACTACTCTTGAGAGCGCGCTGGCGGAACTGCTTCCAAGCTGCTTCTCCACGCCGGAACGGCGTTTGGTTGAACCACGATCCACCTCTTACACAAAGCATCATATTCCCCCCACAATTAGGACATCGCGGTACTTTCGAAGATTTAGTGAGCTTTTGCGTGTCTGGATCGAGAAAAGGCAGTGCTGCTTCGTAGTAAGGAAGCGCGTCAAACGTTGAATCTGGCTGACACTTTGCCAGACACTGGAGAGTCGAGTAGCGGCCCTGAGGTGTCGATAACTGTGCCTCAGGCCAGCCATTTACCAGAAAGAGGCCATCTGCATTGGATGTTCGAACATGTACATTCTTGCCGGACGATTTGAGCCATGCAATCAACTTCTGGTACAGAGGCCAGGACGGCCAGGAACGCACCATCTTGATGTTGTAGAAGTAGTATGCCCACTTGTCTTCCTCGGAAGGCCAGTCGTCGAAGCCAATTGCGCTATATAGGGTTGTAAGGCCGAGTTTGAGGAATGCAGGGAATTCGCGTTTGAATAGGGCTCGCGATGTGTAGTCGAGGCCTTCGGCCGCGGACAGGCCAGCGCCTACTGAAATGATTACATTGTCTGCAGATGCGAGTACTTGTCTAGCAGAGCCCAATGTTTGGCCTTCAATTTCGAAAGTGGGAGATATCGGCATTGGTATCCGTTGATAAGGCTCGCCAACGCCTTGAAGCAAACCGTCGTAAATCTCGTAATCACCCTCTGCAAACGTCACGAAAATGATACTAGTTATCGATGTATCCTCGTGGTGCACCAACCACGCCGTCGCCGTATCTACCGCGATCTTCGCAGCGATTGCAGTAGGAAAAGCGAATAACCCTGTTGATATGCCACACAATGCAATTGTTTTCGATCCATCTTCATTACTCGGCAAAGCATCAGCCTGCTCGATAACAGAAACATAACACTGTCTAAGTTCTTGTATTTCGTCGTTTGTCGGAGTTGCGCCTCGCGCTAGCTGCGGTCCTACAGTGTGTATCGTATATGGAGATGGTAGACAGTATCCCCTGGTTGTGATTGCCTCACCAACTGGTAGGTCATTGCCTCTGGCGCTCATAATTTCGAAGCACTCGTTCCGTAAACGGGGTCCGGCTGTCGAGTGGATGACGTTGTCGATGCATTTGTGGTTTGGTTGGAAGCAGCCAAGCATCTGCGCGTTGGCGGCGTTGGTGATTGCGGATACGTCACTGGCTAGAGATGTGATATCGCCTTGCCATATTTTCATATGGATGTTGGGTTTGCCGGCGCGTTGTAATGTTATCAACGGAGAGATCGAAGAGCCGCGGGTTAGGACACGCTGGTTGCGTACTCGTAATAGGATTTTGTCGATGTCGGAAATGATTTCGGTGGCTAAAGGTGGAGCTGGTGCACGTATACACAACAGCTGCTTCAGAAGCAGTATTTTTTCCCATGATTCGTACCGGTCGAGATGTTCAATTTGGCGTACTCTAAGGTTTTTCGTCTCATTGATTAGGAAATCGAGTGTAGATTCAATGGATATCATTTTTGCGGCAGGGACCTGGGACTACTGCTTGCAAAAGATAGCCAAGTAAATGGATCCCGATAATATATGTGTGGTCCTTGTGCTTGATTGGTGTGGGACGACAGCTGACTAAATCCAGGGTATGAGAGCGGAATTCCGCCGTACTGCCCGATTATGAATTTAAAGAACTACAAAATTACCTAGTTAGTTATAAGTCGAATAGTTGCTTATTAGTTCTGAGTCACGATTGTCATTGCTTGTCATTGTTGGTTACGATGTTGCTGACGAAGGTGCGGGATTTCGACAACAATCCACGGAGATTTATTGCAACAAGAAGATATAGAAGGAGAAATGGGTCAATGCCAAGAACTTTTCGCCAGGCAATCAAAATTATACAAGGTGTTGAATAGTATAATTATAACCAGTATCGACAACCTCACAAGGAGAAATTCCGTAGCGTAACATTAGTAATCGCTAAGAATGACGTCACCTTTTGGTCCCCTTACTCGTATTGTCTCAAGTTGGATCAGCTGCTCCCAACACTCTGCATATGCGCTTATATAAATCATATTTTTCACTATATCTATTTACATAGCCGCAATGGCTCTTCCACTCGGAGTTTTCCTTGGTGGTTGCGTCGTCGCAATCCCGGTGGTCACTGGAGTTGCGCAAGGTGTTGAACACCAAAAGAAGCAAAATGAAGAAGCAGCAAATGAATCACGCATGTGGAAATTCAACTGTCTCATCTCATGCGATGCGGATGATGAGATAGCAGAAGAGGAAATAAACAACACTATTCTCGTCATGCGTCACGAAAAAGTCTGGGTGGTACCCCGCAATGAAGATAATAAACCTGTTCCACCCGTGGAAGGCATTGATCCACCATTACATGCATTTGCAGGGTTCTACATTCAATATCCAGATGAGAGCAGATTCCCACCAGAGCGAGGGCTGGTGAGCACAATAAGCGAGGATCCTCCAGTGCTAAACTGGACCTACTGTGATAAAGACACTTACGAATTGCGATACTCGAATCGCACTGGTAGTATAGCACACCATGTGGGCGTCTGGGATTGGAATGAAGACGAAACAAGAGTGACTTTTGAAGGTTGGGAAGGCTTCATGGCTATTGATGAATGGGATGGCGCAGACGAAGACCCCACCACGCCATGGGGCAAGGAAGGTCTACGATGGGCCGTATACTACGATAGAGACGACAACGGGCTTAAAGGCCGGCACAAAGGCCGTGATATGTTTGAAATCGCTTTAACAAGACGTATTCAGAGTGCTGAGGAGCAGCTAAAGCAGAACGAGGCTGCGGAGAAGAAAATGCAAGTCAAGAGTCGAGGTGGGCTGAGCACCCAGTTTAGCGCCCCAACAAAAGAGAGGAGCAAGGAATGGGAAGAGAAACATGGCGAAGCAGCGAAAAGGAGGATGGAAAGGGAAAGGCAGGAGGCTAGAGAAAGGTTAGAGCGGCAAAAACGAGAGGAAGAAGAAAGAGAAGGCACAATATGGCAAGGAAGCAGAAATCAAAAGTAAAAAAGACAAGGAGGTGCTAAGAAAGGGAGGGGTAGGTCTGCCATATAATGCTGGCATGGAATGGTGCCGATCTGGCTGTTCCGCAATTGAAGGTAAACCTCACTAGCTCGAGTTATAATCAGCCTTGGATTACTCTAATCTAGAGAAAGGGTACGCCATCCCCTATTCCTATTCATGACACTTCGTCTGTGTCGTTCCCCCACAGGCTTCTCCTACAATAATGTGTGCTATGTTTGGAGAACGGGACAAATCTGTGCTTCTATCCTGGCTATGAGTCCAGTAAGTTTTCAAGCGGCCTCGAAACACACAGTGTCGTCCACCTGTCGGAAGAATCAGTGCTGGGCCGGCGGAACTTCCTGATGAGCGTGTGCCTCCAGCTGAAAACGTCAAGGGAAAAGCTAAGCCACAATGGTACATCCTAATACGATTATACCTATACTTACTCTGTGCCAACATAGCCTTTTCCTTTCTGGGGTCTGGGTCCAATGAAGCTGGCTCCGAGACCTGGTTTCAAGAGTTGTAGGATGCCGCGGGCGGGCAACCGTGCCGCATCCGCCCCACAATGACCAACATTATTGGGAAGACCCTGGGCTAGTGGAGTCTCTCTCTCGACCCCGCCCCGCATATTTCACGAATCGTTCCGTGTCAGGAACCATTCCCGGGTAGATCGATTCTAAACTCAGCCACAAACCTCCAGCAAATTACTGCTTGGTGGCTATGCAGACCACCATTGCGCGCATGACCAAACACGCATGAGTTTTATATTCTTTCTGGGCGATGCTGCATACTGTGGCTTTTGTGGCTGAGACATTGAGGAAGAGGAGAGGAGGAGGGTGACTGTACCTTCTTCAGGTGGTCATAATGGTCGGTTCTACCCACGGTATCTATAGCCGCAAGCGCATCAGTCTATTCTAAATCCTTCCGTTATTTATCAATTTAATATCCCTACGCAACAGCAGAACCATGCCACACCATAGATGGGACCCAGAAGATGTCCTGCAACTCTGCGACAATGGGCAATGTGTTGGCTATGCTCTATCGAAACGTCGAAAGTGCATGATGCGAATCTCCTCCTACAACGACATGATATGCCGGTCTCTAATCGCAGAAATGGCTGAAGAACAACCAGATGCAAATTTGCTGGAACCAAAATTGAGGCGTCTTGCTGGGCATGGTCTCTGTGTACGATTCCACCAAAATCAAAATGACGACATGGTTCGCAAGTGGTCAGCAAGAATACGTGTAGCTTATCCACTGGGAGCCATCGGACGAGAGGAAGAACGCCTTGGTCGTTCGACCACATCTAGGGCATCATCGTACGCAACATCGTCGATCATGTCCGGAGGAGCGCCAGCTACAGCGAATAATTCCATGACGCCTGCGCTACGAGCCATGTTCGACAGGATGTTTGCGACATTAGATGCTATTGAAATGGCACCTCCCTTTGAACATTTTAGTCCAGCAGCATCGCGTGTATCCACAGCAGAGATTTCGAGCATACAGCTATCAAGAAATTCTAGCATGCGGTCAAATGCTACACCAGAAACCGGAACATCGGTCACGCTGGCTTCAACACCTGCAGCGCCAGATGTACCACCGTATAGGAATGAGCCGACTTCGGCACGGGTTTCCGCGCCAGTCTCATCAGCTGCTCCAAGTCCCTTGTCAGATCTCTCGACCACTCGGTCTTCTTCGCCAGACTCATCAAGTGCTACATCTTCGTCATTGTATTCATCGATTTCCTTACCAGATTCATCACCTGCTGGATCTTCTCCTTCAATTCTGTTACCTACTACACCCTCCGCATTCATAAACTCAGCAGTCAGGTCAGCTGCTCCAGGAAGAGGCTGCGCTGAAACCCACGTCCACCGCCGAACTCTTGAAGAAGAATGTTCAATATGCTACGATGACATTCTCCTCTCAGAGTGCAATCCAGCAGACCTCGTCTGGTGTCGCTCTGGTTGCGGCCGCTCCGTTCACAAGTCCTGTTTTGATGGCTGGCGGGCTCGAAGTAGCTCTTCAAGACCCCTTAATTGCACAATCTGCCGAACTCAATGGGCAGATGAATGCAACTGTGAGTTTGGTCGTACGGGGAATCATGTAAATCGGCAAGTGGTTGAAGGCCGGTGCACGATCTGTTTGGAGGATCTACGCAATGAATCTGATGAACAAGGTGTAGTGGGCTCTTCTTTATCGTGGTGCAAGGGTGGGTGCGGACGGAGCGTGCATTCAGAATGCTTCGATATTTGGCGTACAGAATGTGTTGGCGGTGGTAGGACAGCGACATGTACGGACTGTCGAGCAGAATGGGTCGAAGGGTGTCACTGTTGACGTCTGGTGTCGCTGGCTGTGGGCGAGGTTAAACGGCGGGGTTGATCAATTACGCAACGAAGTCAACGATCAATGATTCATGATTCATCATTTGTACGGCATAATGTCAAAAGGTTATCCATGTTATTCTTTCAGTCCTGCTTCAAAGCGAGCCAATTCCCATCTTCTGCATCACCCCGGCTAAATCCCCGTCCACTATTTTATCCCATCCTCTCTCTGGACCCCATCTGACCTTCTTCTGATTCAGCTTTGTCTCTGCCTCTAGACTCAAGAGCAAAGGACTATCCTTGCTCACACTGGGATAAGCATCGAATTCCACCTCACCAACGCTAGGCAGCTGTGCCAACAAGGCCCTCAGTAAGCGAACACAGTATTCTGTATAAAAGTTATCGCCCACACAAAACCCGGAGAAAATCTCGCTGCTCGCAGGATCTATCTCAATGAAGATTTGCAAACGAAAGATGCGGGTCGCAGCTGCAAGCCCGAGCCTACTATCGACGACCCAGCCCTTCGGCGGTCGTGTGAAGCCCGGCCCAAGCCTAAGTTCCAAGCGTGTGATGCATGCGCGGTACTTCTTTGGCAACCACGCGAGCAACGGGCGCTTCTTGTTGATATATCGGCCATGTATGGGAAACACACGGAACGTGTTGCGGCCGTAGAAGACGCGCGACGCTTCATCGTGCATCCTGTGGCTCACGCGGAAGAGGCGCAGGTGTGGCGCTATATGGCGCGTATTCGTAGGATCGAGGTCGAGGGTTTGGGGAAACACGAGGAGGAACTCGTATACACGCAGTCGCAGCTCTGAGGGAAGGTCAAAGAAGCGGAAAGGCTCGACTGGGGCGGCGCTGATTGGCACGGCAGGCGCGTCAACAATGTCCAGCGTGTTCATGCGCTTCACGAGCCAGTCGATGTCTTTGGTCTTACGGCGGCCCATAGTGCCTAGACTCACGAGCGTGGATTGCTTTCTGAAGCGAACGATGGTGCCGCTCCAGGGAGCTTTATGCACTCATCGCGCTCTTTCGTCACGGATCGGTGGTAGGGGTGTGAAGGGGTGTATCGTGCCTACGGGACGAACTGCTCATGCGTGTAGGAGCAGAAGTTCTTGGGGGCCACGTATTTCTTCTCCCCAGCCTGTGTCAACCTCAAATTTACGGAGAAACCTGACGTCAAATTCTGTGGGTGATCAACTTTGCAGAAGAGAAGGACGGGTGGCGTCGCGACGAGTTTTGTTCGGCGTTCGGATGATCGGTCGGCCCGCGATCATCCAATCCGCTCAGTCTGCGGTCTTGACTCGTCCTTTCATTGGCACCCATTGTGTTGCACGTTCACTTGTGTCGAGGTATTATAATTTCCCACGCGCACGCAGTAGATCCCGCTTTCGAATGGGGCGTTAGCGAGATGCCATGTTCTTCAAACAGGCCAAAAAAGCGCCTAATGCCGGAATTAGAGCGAAAGCCAGGGCACGTGACACTCTAGGGACTAGTTGTGATGGATTTCGTACGCCAACCGAAGAAGGTCAATTGCAACTAGAAATCTAAACGCCGTTTAACTTTTTAGTTTCTTTTAAATGTCATTATGCTTCGTGTTCACAAAAAACTGGTCAACTTGTTCCATGGCAGCAGTAGCAGGAGAGCTCTAATGACTGGGCCGGAGAATGGCTGGCGCTGAAAGTGACTTAAGATTCACAGGAAATAAAGAGAGAAGGAGTTCAAATACTCAGTTGTTGCATAGTTCTTATACGAGGTAAAAAGGTATTGTAAATGACGCAAGTCCCAACCGAGCGCCTGCACCCACCACAACTCCCACGCCTTCCATGACCTGACGCCAGCACTTGATGGTCTTTCCACCTAGAAGCGGTTGCAAGGCCCTGACGGACATCTTTCATGTATGATTCACCCACCTTTTCAGAGCAAAGCCCGTTGCCATCACATGAATACCTGCAGCCAGCATATGCATACCTGCCTTCAGCAGGTGAGCTTTGGCTTCGGTGACTTGGACACCCACAAAGTGGACAACTTCCGTTGGACGAGGAATAGTCCTACCTGTTTCGTGCTTTCGAACCACCTGGTCACGCCATATCAAGAGACGGACAATAAGACCGAAGCAAACGATCCACTGTTCTAACACTGCCTTAGGCAGACCAAAATCTGCATATTTCATAATGTCCCATGGGTCATTAACGTCCTTGAAGACTCGACCTTGAGTTCTTGTGTCGCAGTTGACCTGAATCCATTTTATTAAGCCTACTGAGAGACAAGCCTGGAACTCTCTGCGAAACTCTTTGATAGTCATATCACGCTCGCCGTCCATTCTCGTAGTGCTTTCAAAGTACTCGTCTACTAAGACGAAGAAATCCCACATTAGTCTGCGTGCGATGGGCTTTCCTGGCATAATTTGGCCCGCTGCCATCGCTTGACAGCCACCTAGTGTTGAGAGTAAACCCTTATCAGCAAGCGCAGCTTCAACCATACGTTTTCGAAGTGGCTCAAGTAGGGGCTTGATATCGCACCGCTGGATTTTGATGAGGTAATCTTTCTCGTGGAATTCTTCGATGTTCTCAATCATATCCCAGGTCTCAGAGTCGAACCGAATTTCAGGCTCAGGCCTAGGCGAGGGATACATCATGTCCTCGTTAATCTCATCGCTACAGCGGCATGGTGGGATGCTTTCATGAGTCGCTATGTGGCAACATACCACGTGGGTACAGTGGATGATGCAATGTAGAGACTCGGCCTTGGGGGGTGGGCATATGTCGAAGAATTCAGGAAAAGGCTCGCTATCCTCTTCCTCGGCGTTAGGATGCGGAGATGGGGGTGCCACTGGCAGACGAAGCTGACCAGGACCACAGGCCTTGATGGAGGGTTTTGGGCCGTGGCAACGCTTCTCAAGATCTTTGGCGGTAAAACGAGCCATTTTTACTGCAGGTTTTTGTTCAAATCTGTTATGGGAAGGTGTACTAAGGTTGAGGCTGAAGTTGACTAGATGATGGGGAAAGATAGTTCGGATCCCTACCGTATATACCCCTAAAAGATTTGTTGGTTCACAGCGCGCGCAAAAGTTGATCTTGGCACCAACAATATGAACCATTCAAAGTGAATGCACAATGCCAAACACGTGACCAGGATATTTGGGTCACTAGCCTAGCAGACCTTCTTTTCTTATGAGTCATTACCGAGCAACTAGACACTTGTCTCAACCATCCCAATACCTTTCCTAATCACCCTCCCGCCCATCTAAAAGATCTGCAGCCATTTTCTTCTGTACACCCCACCACACCAACAATGCCACAATCTGTGTCCCGCAATGTAAACCGAGACCAACAAGTACCCTATATGCCTCCTCCCTCTCCATGTCCTTCACCAACCTATTCACGTCCCCGCCCTCTCTCCAAACCCAATTGCTCATCCATCCAACACAATCAAATTTGACACTCGACGCAATTTTCTCTCGAAGCTCGCCGATTGTCAGGATGCCACTTTCACATGGAGCGTTCATGAGCGCAATTTTGAGAAATTGCTTGATGCCGTCAATGATGCGGGTCTCTGCTTCCAAGGCGGCGGTCGCATGGCGAGTGGCTTTAAAGATGCAATCTTTCGTGTAGGCAGGGTGATGTAGGAGGTTTCTGTGTAAATTTAGCTCTTTTGTGGCCATCATTCTTTGAATGATGGCCAGAGCGGTAGGGAGGTGGACTCTGACTTCTTCACCATCACTTTTGGAGCAAAACACTTCGTACGCGGTGCTGAAGTCATTTTGCTGTAAGGCAGAGATTTCTGTTCCATTAGAGCGTTTTTCTGGTTTATACTTCTTGCAACCACTATTCTTGCAGGTGGTCGTAATGCCCTTTGTCTTGTTGTTGAGACGGACACGCCGACAGACCTTATGTTCGCAATGGAGAGAACAATGCGATTTGCCTTGTGTGACGAGTGAGTTGGTGGGAAGAGTGGAGTCAAGGGGCTCACCCTCAACAAAACCGTCTCCAGAGTCAGCGAAACTCGGGAAAGGCTCTAGATCCCGATTTGAAGCAGAATCCGTCTCGCAAATCATGGAAGCGCATGGAGATAGCGGACGTGCCATTTCGCTGCGTTCATGGGAATGCGAGCTCGAAGTATCGGACAATAGGTTGGGCTCCAGAGACTTCGATGTCTCGGGACATGCCCCATTTCGAGTTTCTTCTTCCAGGACGGTTGCGGTTGCGGATGTCGACATGACGGCTCTGTTTTCTAGGACCAATGCAGGAAAGCCAAGTAGTTGCAATATGCAGTTTATCAAGCTGGACATGAAAGGCGTGATTTTTTTGTCTGGTATTATCAAGATGAGACCTCAAAAGGGGGTTGATGTAATTTTTTCGTGTCTTGGGGCAGAGAAGAGGGATTATTTATATCGATCTCATGCCAACAGGGTCCATGTGATCCGTAGTTCACTCGAGTCTCACTCGAGTCTAGAGTGAGGGGTTTCCTCAACAAAACAACCTGTACCAAGGAACTGAGTCTCAAAATACAAGAAAACAAAGATTCCCTTATATATACCATTGGCTAATGGTATAAAATGTAATGGGACTGATCCATACCGTCAACCTGATTGTGCACTTAAACTAAATATCTTTTAAAGCCATATCTATCATGAACTTTCATGATTTGAGGATTTCAATTTTCAGTATCGTATATATGCATATTATAACATCCCTTACAAAGAAAAATTGTTGTTTTATGTTGTGGCATCGTGGGATGCACGTAGAAGTAGGGGGCAGGTGGCGACCCGCAGTCGGCGAGTTGAGTTGAATATTTGCGTAGAGTAGCTACATGACGAGTTGGTGTCGGTGTCTCTCCTCCATCCAATCCTACTTATAGCCGCCTGCGGAGCCGCCATGCTAACCTAATGCTCCCCGATCACGTGCGTTTCTACTACACCACAATGTTCCAATATTCTACTGTATGCAGGATTTTCCTGTCAATACTATTATAATTGTTCAAGAAAGGAGGTCAAAGTGGAGTAAACCGATGATCGATTGATTGGATTACTCGGCTGAGCTGCTTTCATAGTATCTACGCAAATGCTAAATGTCTATAGGTGCCAACGAGGATAACTGGCGCAAGTGCAAGTTAGCCCCATCAATTGTAACAATAACTTCTAAGCTTAGTTTTAAACGTATCTAAAGCTTTTCAAGTCAAACATAACTACAGTTGCTCATTCCGATAGAGAGAAGCTGACATCTAATAGTAGAGATATTGATTGTCACTGTAAGCGAGTTACTCCCTTTCTAGTTCGATTCACCCAACTATCCGCCTAGCTATCCTGTCTAAGCCTAGGCCTACTACATTGCCACTCATTTCTCGACCCAACTTGCGTATGAAATGTGGGTATTGTTGGGATACTGTTATTGGTTGTTGGCCTGTGGGTTGTTTGGTTGTTGTTAGAACACAGCTCTACTCCACTGCGCCAAACAACCCAAAAAGGTACGAATAATCAATAACGTTGATTATTGGAGTAGAAAAGTATATATCGTACAAGCTCGCAGACCTGCAACCGGCTCGAAGCTCTGCAGTTAGCGCAGCCTTACAGTTGTATCGTGATATGTTTCAATGAGCTTGGAATCCCCGCTCCGAAATCGTCTAGACTCTTTTTCCACTGAATCCGCAGTTTGGTGTCAGGTTTTTAGGCACTGTAGATGATGCACGATAAGAAGCAGAGCAGTTTATATCAGCGTTATGAAATTAGTCATGGATAATAGTCTCATCGACATTGTGCAATTCGTATGGAACATTTCCAAAGACCAGATTGGAAAGCTAAGAATTTAGATGAGCTTCATGGTGACATGGACTCAAAGCGAAAATTATATGAGAATACGTCTGTACTTAATGGATAATAGGTCGCTAAAAATACCACCACCACCATGTCTCTTACAAACGCCCTCATAGTGCCAATACCATCTCCAGTATCTCAGGACCCGCGAAAACCGTCCAGGAAGCCGATATAGACTGTACACATTTCAAAGCGCGCTGCATCTCGAAATCCCTGTAAATGATGCCTTGCGCTTCGTTATGTTCCATGCTTTGACAATATGCGGGTATAATGTGCGGTATTACGGACGAGATGTAAGACTCTACGGGGAAACCCTTGGGCAAGGGGGTGTGAAGTCAGCGAAAGAGGTTTCTAGAGAGAAGCGAGGATACGAGAAGGGCAACTGCATTGGTAGGGTGTATAAGGCTGTTACGACGTGTATTGGGAAGTTTGGGATTTTTTGTTTTGCGTGCTGGTGTGAAAGGTCAACGGTTGGTCTGAATCAGTCAGATGCGGAGTGGGGGCGCATGAGAGGTATTTTTCTTTGGCCGACTAAGGTTCAGCTTGGGGGGGAGCGGGTGTGTTTTTGAGAAAAAAGGAGTTTGAAGGGAATCATTGGCTATATCGAGAGGTGTAAAAATAACTATACTGAACTTTGAAGCTTGTGACACGTCGCACTCTTCTCCTCGCCCGGGCGGGGTTCACTCGATTTCTACATGTCTAACGGTGAGTATGATAATATTTACGCGAGAGTATTAGTTTCTGGAAAAACTTTACCTGCCCAGAGATGAACGGAGATAAGCTAGATTGTGTTCATAGGATCTAAGTGGATTTCGTGTGCTCAAACATATCACGTGACTATCAATTCCTCTTGAGACTTGTAAAGTCGTTGGGATAAATTATTACACAAAACTATCTGCATGAGAATATAATTCCCGTATAACCTCCGATCTTCAATATTTGTCATCGTCACAATGTTTGGGGCATGACTCCTATACCTGTGTCAAGTAGGAATTAAGGCACGCTCATGTGCTACATAAAGTGATGATCCATTCCCTTACTTTGCGTTGACTTCAAAGGGGTGAACTTTTGTCGAATTGACCACTCAATTTTTTTTGATTGAAGTTCTAGGAAATTTTGGGTATATCAACCATCCTAATTTCGGCTAAACCCCCACGCACCTACTATGTATGATCAGTGAACATGGTCAAGTGCTAGGCACGTGCATACCTACTCAAATAACTCCAATTACTCGCTACCTGTGTTACAACTAAAATTCTGGTCATCGCGGGGATCATTGAAAAGATGATGATGCGTTTCTTTCCGTTTAGAAAAAGAACGCATAGGACGCCCTAGCCATGAGTGCATTTCGCCACTCAATCGGAATTATCCAGTCTGCTTGCCCTTGCAACCAGATGCACGGGGCGACCTGAGCTGAGGCACTCGCATCTCAAATCCATCTGAAACACACACCGTACGCGCAGAGGACCGTGTCCCTATGGCATCAAATGTGGGTTCCATCATTCTGCATTGACAATATTGCGCAATATATCTTTAGCCTGTTGGATAAATTCGCCGAAATCAGGGGTTTCCTTTACATCCAAATCCTCTTCCTGCTGTCCAGTACGAGCTTCCTAATCTTACTCAATTAGTAAGAGACGAACGAACAAAATTCTGGTACGAGGTGTCTTAGACTCAGCGGTACAGGTGAGTTGACTTGAAAGCTTCCTAAGGCACGCAATGATAACCGCGTGAGAGAGCCAACGAGACCGCATCCTCAGTTGGAACTATGGTACTGGATGTCGGCAGGACGGCGGGCCGTATTCTACAAAATGGCTGATTACCATTTCCGCACAGACATGTTGCTGTTTGCCTGCCCCTGGGTTGGTACGGACAGTACCAAGTCAAGATCGAGGTCATAGCTTGACCTAGGATCTGCAGGGCCACCGAGCGGTTTGTTGTCATGGTAAAATGGTTCGTATGATCACTTTCGAACATCAAGACCCGAACTTGAGGTGCTGTATTGCCTTTGGCTTGCCGCGCGGAGAATATGGCTTCCGCCTGGCTTCACAAATGCTACAACCTCGCTTCCAATACTTGCTCTACCCAAACTTTACTGTCTAATTCTTTGTACAATCCCGTTATGTGAAGAGATGGATCTAGACAATCTAGATCCAAGCTTAATACCTTCTGTCCCGTCAAGAGCAGCCCAGAATAATGCCCATGCCTTTGCTGGTGCTACCATCACACTCCATCTAGTTGCGTTAGTTGTATTTGGAGGCCGGGTATGGTCACGATCATATCCTGTTCTTCGCATGTCCATGGACGATTACGTCTGCATTCTCGCCTACGTATGTCGTATCCGCATTAGAGAAACAGTATGACATTAGCTAACAAACCAAAAGACTCTTGTCCTCATCAGCTCGATTTTGTTGCTTATGACGGTACCCTATGCATTCGGACGCAACCCAAACGCCCTTATTCTCTCGGATGCCGAATATGCTCTGAGATATATCGTAATTGCCCAACCGCTATGGGCTTGGTCGATGGCAACGATCAAGATATCATTTGCGCTTATGTTACTCCGCATCGAGCAAGCGGTTCGATGGCGCCGCTTCCTATGGGTCATGATTATCGTACTCATTCTGATGGGTGTGTACAATACTCTCACAACCTTGGTCCAGTGCCTGCCAATATACAAGGCCTGGGATCTCGTTGGTACAGTCCCGGGGCTTTGTTGGAGCAAGAGAGCGCAGTCAACAAGTGCCATCGCAGTTTCCGTGTTCAACATCGCCACCGATTTTATCTTTGCCATATTACCAATCAACTTCTTGCGAAAGATTCAGCGGCCGGTCCGCGAACGTCTAATTATCGGCGCACTTATGGGTCTCGCCGTGTTCGCAAGCATAGCGTCCATTATGAAGCTTACCGTAGCTGCGCAATTCGGACGCAATAATGACCCAGTCAACGAAAATGTCAAGATCGGCATGTGGTCCGTCATTGAAGAGCTAGTCGGATTCATTGTCATCTGTGTCCCATGCTTACGCATGCCTTTCCAACATGTAGTTCGAATCGTCGGGGAAGTGACAACACGCGCAAAACAGTACAGAAGGAGACGGAACTATGGTCGGCCAAAGAATTCCACTGAATTCAAGCAGGAGGGAAACAATCGTAGTCAAAGCCGAAGTCCACTTGCTATAAGAGCGATCAAGATCAAAGAGAGCATCGATCCTGGGTTCAAGCTTGGGAAGTTGCGGAACGATAGTTCGGTGGAAGACGGGCCTTGGGAAAGTTCGGTTAAGGGACCAGTCGAGATATGGTGTACGAGGGAAGTAATGGTCGACCATGATCGTTTGAGCCGAATGCATTCCATGGACTGGCCTGATCGTGGACCGGATGCTGTGTGGACTGACGGGAACTTCTCGTTGAAGGATCTCGAGAGGGGTCGCGCGGTTTGACGGGCGAATAACGTGGCGAGCCGATCAGCATTTTTCAATAAGTTAAGTATAGACAAACGATAATGAAATACTGGGAATAGAGAATGTATAGGCGCTAAGGATTGGTTTGGTGTGTTTCAATAGTTTCCTGGAGTTGGGCCGGAATCATTAAATATCAACATGAAAAATGGAACAGGCTTTAGCACCAGCGCTGAAACCGCTGCTTAGTTTGTACCCCACATATAGTCATAAATTTCTTATTTGTTGTTAACTCTTCGTAAAATACCCGCATCTCATTCAAAATATCACATTCAAATTCGATAGATGACGCAAATTAGAGGAGACGCAAACAGCTTCGAAGTGGATCGTTCTAACTTTGTCTGCCAAATATTCTCTGGATTGTCCGACTTCACATTGGAATCTTCCATTTCTTCTTTCCTTCGTTAGACAGCACGTTCACATACTAGCTGTAGTGCGTGTTGTTTTCAGTCAAGTTTTCAATTTTACCTACACTTTTCACATAGGCGCAAGCTGTGTTGCGATGACCGAGAGCTGATAGTTTATCCAGGTAATACACAGGTAATAGAAAAGTTGGTAATAATGCTGCCTAGTGGTCGTTTGCTATGATCACGTTGCGCTGAGAATATCGAATCGTTAGACCCTCCCATGTCGCATTCTGGACCACGGATACCCCTCCCCCACTTAACTTTTCCACTACGCACGTAACCAAATTTCCTATTCAAGTAAAAGCGCAGTTTCGAAGTCTATGTCACCTACAGATTCGAATTTGCCAAGTTGTCGCTGCCTACGCTATCTAGTACTAACTGCGTTTTGTATCTTGATTCACTAGAAGCGGGATCTCTAGCGCTTGCTACCGCGTTATATCAACTGGCTGGTCCTTCAAATATCTTGACACACCAAGGCAGCGGCTCATGTCCAGGCATTTCGTATAAATCATGGCCAACAAACGCAAGCTCAAGCAGCAGCAGGGAGACTCTGTCGGGCGGTCTCCTCTCACGCCTACTCCTACTCCACGAGCTCGAGCTAAAAAACGCCAGACGCAGGAATCTCCACTAAAGAAGGAGATAATTGTCGATATTGAGGCGATACCTGACAAGCCATGCAAAGCGGAGGAGCTGATGCAGCAGCCTCTAACAGCGGGCATTATGGGCAGCCAAATGAACCTAGGACACTTTGGCAACTTGAGCAGCTTTGGCAACTCGGGCGGCGACTTTGGCAACTTCGACAACTGCGACTTTTTTCAGCCAAGCAAACAGAGTGGCAGCCAACAAGCCGACTTCAACATGGACGATTTAGTCGGACTTGGTCTAGCAGCGCAGAATCCTCAGGCGTATGATACTGCCACGTTCGGTGGACTACCCGATCTATCTGCCCAGTGCCTAGGCTCAGTAAGTCATTCTTTGTCCACCCTCAGTCCACTCAAACACTGACAAATGATATTATACACAACAGAATGTCGGATTCGAACAGCCGATGTTGGACTACAACTCCTTCTCAACAGATCTCTCGTGGATGGCAATGCCAACTGATGCTGAGCCGTTCCCTTCAATCGGCAATGTTCCCAACTTTCAAGATGTCATGACACAAGGTTACTCTCCCTTGACATCCTGTATGAGCCCTGCTAATATTGATAGGTTCTAATTCGGGGTACCCCAACAACCAGAGCCCTCTTTCCTACAACGAATTCACTGATGACCCAACGGCGGACATTTTTAACAGTGTTCCGGCGGTCGAGGCATATCCCACGGCCCAGCAAGGTCTCGAACAGCCTACAAAGTCAACGTCTGATTCAGCGCTGGTACCGAAAAAACTTTTTTGTCAGTATCCCCGATTCGGGCACTTCTTTGAATGTGGCTCACTACAAGGGAAGCATTTAGCACAAGTAGAATCATCGCTGACTACATCCTTAGCAAATATTGATTCTGTTTCTAAAGTTGCGCCTCTTGACCTATCAACTAGATTCTTCGTTACCGCTGACGATGCTCGGAAATACCTCACAGAGATTGTATGGCGTCCGTCATCTAGGGACCATGGTGTGCCGAAGACGCTAGAGGATCGTCTTGTCTACGTGAAGAAGATCCACGACGCCTTGATCGACACGAAATACATTCAGGATGAGGCAGAAGAGACTAAAAAGTTCAGCGGCAATGGCTTTTGGGTACGCATCCCGAAGAGCTTTGAAGCAGTCGCGCATCATGTCGTCGATGTTTGCATTCAGATTCACGAGGTAGGCGTTGCGGGCGTAGAGTTTCGTCACCATCGCGCCAAGTTGAGGCTCTGGCACTCTGATCAGGCCTTTACCTTTGCTCAGCGCATCCATTTCATGGCCTTCTTGGTTCGTCACTTCAAGGTTCATGCTGATGCGATCATGCGGTCGGTTGACACGGCGGGTCTCCTGGCCAGCGTGTGGGCGACGCTGATGGAACAAAAGTCGTTCAGGAGTTGGTGGCGTGGTCATTCGATGCCTGCAAAGAACCGCCACTTGTGGGTTGTGCCGTACCAAGACGTTCCTGCTGTGCCTATGACAAAAAAAGAGCAAGAAAAGTTGGCTGAGAAAGGGAAGGACGAGATGAAGGTTCTGCAAGAGACAAAGATGGCAAAGACCTAGTCTCCTACCGCCAAAAACGCTATGGCTGGCTCGCCAGCTAAGTACAGATAGGATAGATGTAAGTCACATAAGTCTAGTCATGACTCGAATACCGGTGCTCTCTAAAGCGTTCATCGATTGTCGGTAGTAGCGCAGTGGCTGGCGATTCAGCCAAGTCAGACTGTATGGTGGAAAAATTGGCAAACTTGGCCGGCATTGGAGCACTGATGCGCTATGGTATTTATTTTTCCTCATTGGTTATAGCCATCAATACCTTGACTGTGTCTCTTTGCATGTAAGCCCATGTGATTTGTGTTTGACCCTTAGGCGCTCCCTGATTACGGAGGTTCATCAAGTGCAGAAGCAAGTCATGTGAGAACACGCGCTGCCCAGTGCCAGGTGCTACTCAGAACATCTACAATGGTGATTGCAATCATCAGCAGGTGAATGGACTATTCCACAACAATCATTGAGTGCATGACGTAAGCTAGGTAAATGAGGAAGGCGCGCATGCACTACTATCTCAACACCTTTATCTCACCCCCCTCAACTTCCCGCTGCAACCTTGCGATGGCGCAAGAGCCGACCAAACACTTGGGGCAGCGCCCCCAGGCTGGCATGGCGAACCCACCACTGCCCGATTTCCTTGGGCCTACCTCTACCTCGAACATGCAACCCTTTGACCCTTTGGCAGGCGCGATGTCGAATGCACAAGAACCATCCTTCTTGCAGACTTGCAACCAGTTTCGGTCTGGGCCGCGCTTTCAGCCCAATCAATTTTTACCTCAAAAGGACCAATCTGTGTTCAACCTCGATCGGGCGCGGCCACACGCTGGAGTGTCTTATCCTTCTGTTGGAACGGTAGCTGCGCCTATCAGTGGCTTGAACAACAACAGGTCGAATTGCTATCGTGGTGAGAATATCAGCCCCCCAGAGCAATACATTCCACAAGGCCCAAATGACTACAAATGGCCGAACTTCTCGCCTGGATACTCACCGCTACCACGACCAAGGCAAAGCCGCTTACCTCCAAACAACGTTGCATTGAAAATGCCGCGACCATCTATATCAAGCAGCCCGGCACAGGACAGCCCCACTCCTCAGTATCTAAAGAGTCGCTCCAAGCCACCGACACAGAGACGGACAGCCAAGCAGGAATCCCGCCTCAGACGCACTTCCCCTCTTCCAATACGCAAGCCACCCCCCAAAAATAGAAGACAAAGGCAGGAAAATGCCACAGTATCTGCACGAACACGGACACCAATCAGTGGCCGGAACAGACTTTCTGACACGTTGGCACGAGCCCGACGAGTGCCTGCATACGATGAGGGTGATGATGATTACGTTGATGAGGAAAGCTCTTCCATGCCATCCACCGAGGCAGACAAAACAGGGACGGATAGAACAGGCAGTCCCGAACTCACCCACACGACGCCTGCAACAGCAATTACAAATACGGCATCACCCCACACGAACACAGATGGCCGGTCCAGTGCAGGTGGCCAAATCCGTCGTCCCCGTACCCGTACAAGGCCGCGTCCACGTTATGAGTATCCGATTCCCGCAGAATTGGAAGGGCTTTACAACGCACTTGGTGAAGATAACTGGTATGAATATTTGATATTGATGGAGAGCAGGTGGCTGGGAGAGATTACGGACACGGAGGCTACGACCTTGTCGAAATCGATCTTTTCGGTGTTTAATGAACGGACTCGGTCAAAGATGGAGAAGCAGATGGCTGATAAAGTGGTGAGACCGGTGTTAGGCCGCCGTTTGACGAGAGAATGGAGTATGTAGGTCTATGTGTGGGCTGGCTTGGCGCTGCTCAGCGATGTGGACGAGGGTCCATCCTTAGCGAGAATCGTAGACTAAATTTCGAAGGATGAAACTGTAAAGAAGCAACAATGTACTAGCTTCGCTTGGCACAGCCCTACCCAGCTACACTGCGCCGATCAGCGTGGTCCGCTGACTCTTGTATAGCGCCTGAGTGACGACACGTTGACCAAATGGAACAAATAGTATTGGATGCGAGGATGACTGGAGAACGTGTCGTCTCTGAACTTTGAAGCCGAAATGGCCATAGATAGCCAGCGTCAGGGCGAGCCGCTAGGTTTTAGTCAGCATGTCTGCTGCTGAACGAGGTCGGGCCGACGGATAGTTCGGCGGGTGCGGGAGTAGGCAAGCACAGCAGACAACCAGGCCACAATGAAATACGCCGAGAAACCCAGCCAATATGGCGGCTTTGGAGGATGGCAGCCGCAAACGTCAATATATGTTTCAAGTGGCACGGGCAAGGCAAAGATGGGCGTGTTGTATAGTTAGCCCCACCGCGACTGACGTAGGGCTCTGACGCTAAGCAGGACCCTGCATGGCGAGATAGCCGAACGTTGGCCCTGGCCAGGGAAAATTATCAGAGCGAAGTGCACATGGGCGCGGCGGTCGGAAGCCGGAAATTACTTGACCTGGCGTTTATTGGGCCTGAACGACATGGCTTGGGCGCGTTTCTACGAGTCAAGCGCATGTGCATGCGTCGGTGGTCGAGGCGCCGCGAAGAGACAGGAATTATTGGGCATCCACTCTCGCTCAGCCCAGCTGCCTATATACCCCGCCGTCTCAGCTCCGTTGCGCACAGCATCGAGATCCTCTCCTCGCCTGCCCGCTGCAATCCGACGATCCAAACCGGAGGCAGGAGACTCACGGCCGCCTCACACCCGCGATTGTGGTAACTGACCACCATCCCTGCACCGAACCGACCGGGCTGGGGGCGCCTGCAACAGCCTCCCATACGAGAACGGCGTCATATTGCTTCCGCTCGAGAAACGTAACGGTACGCGCCGTGTACCAGCCATCGCCAACCGCGTCTGCAGTCTAGGCGTAAGGCACAATGCAGTTCCACAACTCCAACGCTGCTAATAGAGGCGACGGGCGAGGCAGGAAGATGGCTCCCGTGATAGAGGTAAGATCAGCCTCTGCTCTCCATCCATTCATCGACACCATGTCGCCGCGGCCATGCACCATAACCTGCCGCAAATCTCTGTGCATCATGATATTTCGGGTGCAGGCAAGAGAGCCCGCCTGTGGTCCAGCTTGTTTGTGATGATGTAGGCAATGGACGCTGCATCGTCATATTTGCTGGTCCGAGCGCTCCTGCGTCATCGCACCGCGCCCTCCTGCACCCGGACTGGCAACAAGCTGGCTGCAAGCCTCTTCGTCTGCGCACAACCTCGTGCAGCCCTTCTTCACCCCAGAACCCCTCATTCACGTTTCGTCCCGCTCTCCATCACGGCCCTCGTTTTCTAGCATCTACTGTGTTGCGAGCAAACGGCCTCTTCTGCTCCTTGAGCCCCCATATACCCCGCCACTTCTTTTTCCCTTTTGCTGCTTTATAATCGCCCTGTCAACCACCTTGTCCGCATCTCCAGCTAACCATGGCTGCCATACAGAACTTCAAAAATTTCCTGCGTCATGGCAAGCAGGCTCGCCAAAATGCTGAGCCCACTACCAATGTTTCCAACGTCCATGCACAGTCACACCAGCGACATGCCCCAGACGCCGTTCACCATGGCATATCAGAGCCCATCATGGCTCAAAAGCAGCCTCATCAAGGTAACGCGCCCCACGGCGACTATTCCGTTGCTGCCGGCGGTGACAACCGCAACGTTGCCGCCCAAGCCGGCGCGGCAGCAGACCGCGCGGCAGCCGACAAGCATAAAATGCAGGCTGCCGCTCAAGGCAAGGGCGTCGATCCGGCAGTGCTAGAGCGCATCGTGCAAGAGGAGCGTGAGGCCAGAGGCAAAATGCCTAGGTATCCCGGCCTCGAACGCTGGAACTTGATTGAGAAGATGGGCGATGGCGCCTTCAGCAACGTCTACCGTGCCCGAGATTCGCATGGGCAATGGGGAGAAGTTGCCATCAAGGTCGTCCGCAAATTCGAGATGAACTCACAGCAAGTCAGTACTGTCCCTCCTCTTGCCCTCTCTACCCACTCCCTATTCTTGCTACCCCTCCCACCGCATCTTCGCAGTTCGGCGATTTTGAGCGTTACCAACATGAGGCCGATGTAGGATAAGCATGTGCATCCGGACTTCAAAGCGCCAAAAGCAGCCGAGGTGCGCACTACCCCGTCTCCATGCTCGCTCCCAGCAGCTTCAGCCCTTCCCCCAGGCTATACATAGGGCAAGCACTGACGTAATGCCTCACAGAGAGCGAATATCCTTAAGGAAGTGCAGATCATGCGTCAGCTGGACCACCCCAACATTGTCAAGCTCATCGACTTTTCCGAAGCAAAGCAGTACTACTACATCATCCTTGAATTGTGTCCTGGTGGCGAACTTTTTCATCAGATTGTCCGCCTGACATACTTTTCCGAAGACCTCTCAAGACATACTATCATTCAGGTTGCCAAAGCGCTACGGTACTTGCACGAAGAAGCTGGTGTTGTTCACCGGTTTGTTTTCCAAGTCCACTGCCAAGACCATTTTCACTGACGTCACCTGACAGAGACATCAAGCCTGAGAATCTCCTATTCTATCCCATTCCATTTGTGCCAACACGAAACCCAAAGCCCAGAGGCCCCGATGATGAAGATAAGGCCGATGAGGGTGAATACGTCAAGGGCCAAGGTGCTGGCGGTATTGGCGTGATCAAGATTGCCGACTTTGGCCTTAGCAAGGTCATATGGGACAGCCAAACGATGACGCCATGTGGTACCGTCGGCTACACTGCACCTGAGATTGTCAAGGATGAGAGGTATTCCAAGAGTGTTGATATGTGGGCTTTGGGTTGCGTACTCTACACTCTTCTCTGTGGCTTCCCACCGTTCTACGACGAATCTATCCAGACGCTGACAGAAAAGGTTGCACGAGGACAATATACCTTCCTCTCACCATGGTGGGATGACATTTCAAAGTCGGCTCAAGATCTTGTCTCCCATCTACTAACGGTAGATCCAGAGAAGCGATATGACATTAATCAATTCCTCGACCATCCTTGGATACGGGAAGCGGATGAGCCTACGTTCTCCGCATACGACGCACCGCCACTCGCCACCCCTGCCGCCAGGAAGCAGGAGCGTCTGCAGCCTGACTTTAGCCACCTTGAATCACCCGGTGCGAGGCGACAGGACTTCCGTTCGCCTGGTGCTGTCAACCTACGAGAAGTATTCGATGTTGGGTACGCTGTACATCGTCAAGAGGAAGAAGGCAAGCGGAGAAAGAACTTTAAGCAAGGATATCGCGGCGCCAATGCCATCAACTCCCTTAACGCTCTTGACGAGAACGAAGACGACGAGTTCAATGCTGAAGGAGCGCCGTACGACCCAACGCAACAGAACCCACCCGCCAAGTTGCCGAAGTCGCAGGGCGCAGATGTCTCTGCCATGGAACAAAAGATGCGCAACACATCGCTTTCCGCCGCCGCCCAAGCACGACAGCAAGCACAGCCCAGGCAACAGGAGCGCGGCTACGGCCAACATTCACCTGCGGTGGCTGCCGCAGCTAAACGTCAGGTCAAGAACAAGGGCGCTTTTGAACTCAGTCTCGAAGGCGCCACATTGCTCGGCCGTCGAGGAAAGAAGCCAGAGCCCAGCTCACTGCGAGAGTCCATCTCGGCTGGTGGCACATGACAATCATCGACGCTTGCCAAGGATTGGTAATTTGCTTCCTCTACAACAAGCACGTGTCTGCGTTGTCCAGCGCCCAGCAACAACGCTATGCATGGTTTACGACTGGCGTTTTCCCTTCTATCTTCCCTCTTTTCTCCCCTGTTTGTTTATTGGGAGACTCATGGATCGCGCATGTTGGCGGCGATTTTGAGTCTTTGGTTGGTTGCGCCACCACTCACATGGACATAGTGTAGTTTATGGAATATGGCCTTGAGTTATATAGGTAGGGTAGGGTGAGTGTGGGCGGCTTGGATGTGAGATGGGAGTGCACTGTGGAGCGGATAGTCGTCAATGGTAGAATCTTTTGAACGTCTGACTTGATGTGAAATGCACATGCATATGATGTTTCTAGGTCGAGAGATGTTCTTGGTCATGAGGTAGGCTCGCGGTTTGTGTAGCAAACTAGGGTGTGGCATACCGGGTGAAAATGATACTTCATATAACCTGGCATTGAGATGTGAGCGTAAACGTATGTTTGGGTGTTTCCTTAGACAACAATCTCAGCATTGCAACACAATAGCTAATGCGGAGATAGACGTTCATACATGACTTGAGCGATTGGGGATAATTCACAAGTAGTTTGTATAGGACCAAATGCAAATGATCAAGCTTCTACTTCAAGCCGAGCGTATTTATACTAAAAAGCTGATGAAGTAAAGTTTAGCAAGTTCAGGGTCCCAGAAGTTTATCGGTTTGACTGATAGCAACTCTCGTCTTGCCCGTTCTCCAAGATTGCTAAGTAGTCACCCGGCCTAGCAGCAAGCGACAATGTTGCCCAAACATCCGGTATGATTGAAAGAAGGGGAAATTCAACGGGATATATAAGTAGGCTTGTATACCCCCCTACCATTCTTCATCTCAACCGCTTGAATCTTCCTGGTTATCTACCTTACAACTTTCAAGCTGCCTACCTTGTCGAAACTAAGCTTCCCTGTCATATCGTTTGCCTCTCGCTTGCGTGCTTCGAAACGACTCCACCAGCTAAGTACGTGTTCTTCATCCACATTGATTTCCAGTCGACTAATACTTCCAGGTCCTCATTATTGTGCTTTCCATTTGTCCTCCAGGGCAGCAAATTAAATGGACCCTGCCATGGGAAATCAGCCCGCAGACGATGCAGGCGAGCGCGAGCGCGAGCAATTGCTTTCCAACGCGAAGGCTTGTCTCGATATCATCAAGTTTGAACATAACGGAGAAAAGTACACGGGGTACAAACAGCAAATGGCACGAGCAGAGCCAAACCAGCGCCTCGTTGATGTGTTTGGGATCCACAACGCCTTCACCACCACGGACATACTAGTGAAAGCTGCATTCAAAAACGAGGCTCTCAAGAAGATGAAGACTGCGATCAAGCTCGCTGACAACGGCAGCCAAGAAGATTGGACTGACCTCTCTGAACAAGCCAAGACGCTATTTACTAAGTACATCACTCATCTTTCTAACAAGAACTTGAGTCTGAATCTCGCCGAGCTTGTGCAGTTCCTCACACTAAAGCTGTCCATCTCGTATCTCTTCAAAGATGGGCAACAGGCCTCGGCCGATTGCAGCCAAATTGACGACATTGCATTCATCACTCGCCGGATCAATGAACTGTGGGTCGCATCGAAGACAGAAGACGCCAGTCAGCGTCCCCGATGGGAGAAAGAAGAGGATCTACACAACGCACTACGCCGTGTGATTCCGCACCTGGCGCCACAGAAGGCTGATGAAAATCCGCTGAACTACATCCTGCCCGCATACGAGACAATGTGGCGCGTTGTCCTGCGGTGCTTACTCGAGATCAGGTACCGCAATGCACCCGAGGGCGACACATGGTCTCAGATTCTTGAAGACTATGTCAACGCCCTACCTGATACTGACAAGCGGAAGGAACGGCCTTTCCAGAAGATCTCATTGAATAATGTCAGGCCGATCGATATCATCAAGGAGGCACTCCGCATGTACCCACCCACGCGCAGCGTGCACCGCATTTTTGAGGGCGAGCAGCACAATGCCTCGATTGAAACTTGTCACCGGACTATCTTGCTTGGCGGGCAAGATCCGTTCGTGTTCCGGCCAGAACGCTGGCAGAGCATTTGTCATGCAGAAAGGGAGGCGCAAGACGTTGCAGAAGAGGAGGCGGAAAGGATGTCTACAGAGGCGGAACGAAATCCGGATAAGGAGGCGCAGGAGAAGTTGAACAAAGCGAAAAAGGAAGCGAGAGACGCGAAGACGAGGTTGAAAGAGGGCGAAACGAGACTTGGCTTCATGCCTTTTGCATATTGGTGCGCGGCAGACCGCTCAGATACGAGAGCGTTTGGTATGAAGATGATTGCGTTGTTGGTGGGTACGCTTTGTGCTGAGCTGGGTAAGGAGTGGGCCCCGAAGGGCGGGAATGGGGTTCTGCCGCCGATTGGGGAGGCTTTGAAGTCGGAACGACTGGCATACAATGAGTTGTGTCTCGAGAGGAAAGAGACGGTTTAGAAGCATGGTTGTGATGGCCGCATTCCCAAGTCATGTCTTGGTCATAGTCGAATTTGATATGTAGAGTTGACAGCAATCAATGTAGAGTCGTAGAAAACCTGGCCCTTTGACTTTTTCATGATTAGATTCGATATGACACTTCATTCAGCCTTCTTCGTCAGGCTGTTGGCCATGGAGGCACATCCTGGGCGGGGTGGCTCGAAGTGGAGTGGATTTCACGTGACCTAAGAGCGGTGGACAGGAGTGGTGGAGCTGATCCCGAAAGCAGTAATTCTTCTGTCCATCAATCGAAATGCAGCTCTTTATATTTCGCTTTTGTGCTACAATTGCTATCCTCTCCTGCGAAGACTAATCACAGCATCAGGACAACCAGTGGCCAAAGGTTGTTCCATTGGATCCTGCAGTGATGATAATACCGTCTATTCTTTCAGCTTGACAGCGATCGACTTGCTAACTGCTCTCTTAGAATGTGACCATGAGAGGTGTCGTTGGGGGTGACTTGTTGCTGTTGTAATTGTATTTTGTTTGGAGGTAGCGGACTGACAGTAGTGAAAGCTAATGTGTGGCGCTGGAGCATCTCGAATCTTCCTTGGCACATGACTAATCCGCGTTAGTCTTGATTGCTCAGCTTCGCGACGGCATCGCGACTTTTCGCAACCTCGCGACCCTGCGACGAGATACCCGGTCACCACACAAATACCCCATCTCGACCCAAACACACGACTACAACAAATCTTGTACAGCGACCGTCACCATGGCCAACTACCTCGCCTCCATCTTCGGCACGGAGCAAGACAAAGTCAACTGCTCTTTCTACTACAAAATCGGCGCCTGCCGCCACGGCGACCGCTGCTCGCGCAAACACGTCAAGCCCTCGTACAGCCAGACCATTTTGCTACCCAACTTGTACCAGAATCCAGCATACGACCCCAAGAACAAGATGAACGCCCAGCAGATGCAGATGCACTTTGATGCCTTCTACGAGGACATTTGGTGCGAGCTGTGCCAGTACGGACTGGTGGAGGAGCTGGTAGTGTGCGATAACAACAATGACCGTACGCCTCCCCTCAATAATGAAACATTTGATTGTCTTACTAACACCACATAGATCTCATTGGCAACGTTTATGTCCGCTTCAAGTACGAAGAAGACAGCCAGAAAGCGTGCGATGCGCTCAACTCGCGCTGGTATGCCGGCCGCCCCATCTACTGCGAACTTTCGCCCGTGACAGATTTCCGCGAAGCCTGCTGTCGCCTTAACAGCGGTGAGGGCTGTGTTCGTGGCGGCTTCTGCAACTTCATACACCGCAAGGAGCCGTCGCCCGCCTTGGATCGCGAGCTGGACATGTGCACGCGCAAGTGGTTGAAAGAGAGGGGCCGTGATGAGAGGAGTATGAGCAGGAGTCCCACGCCGCCTGCTCCAAAGAGGTTTTAAGTCGGATATGCTCGGGTGGAATCGACGCGTGAGGATGGATTCCACGATATGGGTTAGGAGCGATGCCCGTTGGGCTGTCCTATGTACATTATTGGGATGCAAGGCGTTATCGGTTGGTCTAGGATCTTCTCCCTCATAGAGCGACACCTCGCTGACGGGTTCCATAGGTAGCCTCACAGAATTTCCACAATCAAGTTCCCCCAAAGTAACCTTGTGACAAATCAAATTTGAGCCTGCAATCAAGCGGCCTGGTATCTTACGCAATATAAACATGCAGAATCGAAGCCCAAACAAGCACCCCAAGCCAGCATCTCAGATGCCCCGATTTCCATGCAACGCCTCCCAATGCCCGCTTCCCATTTCAAATAACCCTCCTCCCCTTCAACACCGCAACCGCAACCACGACTCCTGCAACAATCCCCAGCAACACCAACCAAAACACCCAACATATCCACGTGCGCTGCCGCGCCTTGCGCCTCTGACTCTCCAGCCACGAATCTCTGTGCCGCGCGTTAGCCTCGATGGTCGTCCACGTCTTGAACGGCCGTGGCCGGCCGCTCAACGAAAGCGCGCTCGGGGACCGCAGCGCGGCGGGGATGCTGTGTTTGCAGTGCTTGGCGGGCGGCAGGGGAGCTAAGAGGGGTTTTGTGCTTGGGGATTTGCGGAGTTTGGAGGGCTGGCGTTTGGGCGCCGTAGTAGTAGTAGTTGTAGTAGTAGTAGTTGTTGTTGTTGGCGGCTGGGCAATGGGTTGTGTCGGGGCGAAGAGATAGGATTGGGAGGTTGGCGAGTTTGGGACAGGAGAGGGGGAGACGTACGCTGGGGCGTTGTTGTTGTGTAAGGGGAGTTTGGAGGCGGCGTCGTTGTGCGCCGCGATGCTGAAGCGGCGCCAGAAATTGGGGTCTTGGACCATTGTGATGGGGTGTGGGAAAGGAAGTGGAAGAAGGGTGGATGGGTATGGTAAGGAAAGGGTGGGAAGTAGATGTGTAGTGTTGTATGTATATATGTGTGCGTGCGTGTGTGTGTGTGTGTGTGTGTGCCTGCCTGAGGACTTGGTCGTTTGTCGTGAATGACGTTTAGAGGGCCATGCGTTGAGGTCCCGATGGCGGTTGGTAGTTTGGGTGCATAAGCGCCTGTACTGCTTTCCACGCCTGTCGTACTGGAGAGCCTGTCACACAGGTGTGTCGATCTGTGGAACGTGGATTTAACTCTGGGAGGAACCGTTGATAGCCAGGTGAGCGATGGGTAGAGATGAGATGGTTCAGATGGAGCAAGGATGGATGTATGTGAAACGGTACCGGCGAATCTGCAAACAAAAGTTCGTAGTGAAGGAATGGAACTTGGTGGGTGGCGAAGAGAAAAACGGCAGCCCTTCAAGGCGCAGAATGTTTTGTTTGGGAGAATGGGGAGAGGCAGAGATGGAGATGAGAGCAACACATAAGCATAGCGAAGCATAGGTGTAACTACTACTTAGCTATCTAGCAGCCGAAACAGTGCCGATGGCTCTTGCGCACCATATGATGGGAAATGGCGCGCTCAGATGACCACTGGTCCATCTAGAGTGGATGCAAGTTTCTGATATTAGAGCGTGAACGGGTCCACCGGTGTGGTGATCCTGGTTTGTTCGACATGTTTGAGGTCACAGCCAATCAGCGAGGGGGGAACGTTGGTTGGACGTTGGGAAGATCCCGGCACCTACCCGGCGCGGATGGTCGTCTGAGACAGGCGCCGAGATTAAGCGTAAGCAGGGCTGGCGCGATTGGTGTGTTTGAGGTAAGAGATAGAGTGCGTTGCGGCGGGAGGGAGGGGTGTGTATGCTCGCGAATGCTTCACCGGCTTCTGTGCATACATCGTAGATACTAGTCCATCTATCCATCGATCAGCCACGAGGCATACGCATGGCGGAGAGACGATGGTGCCACGAAACCAGCGATGCCGACGCTAAAAGACAAAACATGACTCGGCCCAGCCCGCAGCCATTGCGCAGCCACTGCACATTTCCTCCATCGTCGCCGTGTTGGGGCGTCCTTGAAATTCTCCGCATATCCTGGTCTCTACCCGTCCAACTGACAAATCTCGCTCCCCAAATCTAACCCACACCACCTCTCGCTCGGCTGTTGCAACGGCCAAGCCTGGCCTGCTGGCTCGCCGTCCGCGCCCCTAGCAAGCTACCGGCATGCCGCACCAAGAACCGCTGCCATTCTGGCTCGTCAACGTGCCACACGACCAACAACCAACCAGCTGCCCGCCGTTTCTGAAAGAGTGCGGCGAAAAGGATCGCAGGATCATTGGCACGCCAAACGCGGAGTACTCGTTGTTGACATGGGATGAGGTCAAGGAGCTCGTTCGTATGCCACTACCCGAGATTGCCTTATTACCGTACCATCCCACGTCAGAGCCACCCCTGACGTAAACAGGACTCGATCGAGTGGATAAATTCCACCGCATGCCATCGGAGCTGCGGCGATATCGCCAGTTCACGTACACGCTCATCAAAGAGCATGGCAGCATCATGGCCTTTATGCTGAACGAGCGGTTGGGTTGGGGCGACATGGTGCCGCGGGGCCGTCCATTTGAATGTGCGTCCGACATCAAGATCCTGTACAACGACTGGCCGTATGGAATTGACCCAGCCATTGTGCACCTTGTCGTCTGGACAAAGTTCGAGCTCGAAGACGACGCAGAAACGGGCCTATGCACAGCAGAATCACGGCGCGAAATCGAGGCATACGTGCAGAAGACGTTTGGGACCAAGACGAAGGACTTTGTCTGGTTCAAGAACTGGAAGAGTTTGAAGAGCGTGCATGCTGTGGAGCACTTTCACGTCATGCTGTACAAGCCTGACGAAGAGTTTTTGCGTGAAATTACTGGTGGCGATGTGCCCATGGCGAACAGGCCGGCTGCTCCGTAGACCGCGAGCTATCAGGGAGCCTTGCGTGGCGGCACTGTGGTAGACTTGTTTTCTCGTTTGCGCGCGCATGGGAGACAGGGCATAGATAGAGTAACTGCAGGCGAGCGCGTGGTTTATGTTGAGGAGGCGCTACCGAGTGTGCGGTTTGCAGGGCCTAGTTTATCCTACCTGCTCTGCCTTGGAGAAACGGGCAAATTCCAGGACTTTGTGCTTGCTGTGGTGCTCTTGGGCCAGGAAGAAATGGTGGTCGGCCAGCGGCCAGGCTGAGATTCCATGGCGCTCAAGTCGCGTCCAGCAAACGGGCATCACCAATTCTGCTGATGCAGATGCGAAGCAGAACAATGCCAAGCACGCCAAGGCGCATGCTTCTTTGAATCCCATTGGATCCGTCTGGGTAACCCGCGAAAGGTTACCAGACGGCGAACGGCTAGCCTCTCGATCGCCGGACCCAGGCCAGACGCCTCAAATTCGACAACGGCCAAAATACCCCGGTTTGGACGACTGTTGCGCGCTGGGGGGTCTCGAAGTGCATATACCCGGGTCGCAGTGCCAGGGACTGTGGCCGTATTTTGCAAGTGGCGGTGTCCGGGCAGGCTAGCGCAGTCAAAAAGGCTGCGGAAAGCACGCACGTACCCTTGAACAGGGGCGCAGTGCGAATACTCTCAGTCCAGCACGCCCGCGCGTCCTGCGCACTTTTGCTGCAACGACCGACGACGGGACCCAAGACGACCACCGGCGCCCAATTGCCCCAGGTTGCCTTGTGCTGAGCCTTGCCGCAGTCGGAACGCGCTTCCGAACGTCTCGCTCGGCCCCGAGGCAACGCAGAGAGAGGTACGTCCCCGGCAGGCGGTGGCTGTAGTCCTATTAGAGACGGCCTGCTCATGTGCAGAAGGCCCAGGCCGCCGAACCAGCTTCAGTGCAATCCGCCATGTTGGGCTACCTCGCCAGCCGCTGGCAGAGCGCCGGCGATTCCAGGAAGACCAGCCCCGGCTGGTACGACCGCAGCCTCTCGCCCATCCTGCTCGCCATCGCAAAGAAGGCATGCACCCACCCCATCCACACCATCGTCACCATTGCCCTCGTTGCCAGCTACTCGTACCTCGGCGTGCTCGACAAGGGCCTGCTGGAGCGCGACACCAGCATCTCGTCCGGCCGCGTCGACTTCCACACCCTGTTGGCGGGGAGCAAGAGACTGCGTGTGGGCGAGGAGACGTCCTTCCAGTGGGAGGCTGGGGAGGGCAAGGCAGGCGCGCACCACGGCAAGCCCGCCCAGGAACTCGCCCTCGTCACCCTCGTCTTTCCCGAATCCAGCAACATCAACTCGGCCCCCTCGCAGCACATCCTCCCCGCCAACCTCTCCGCCCAGCTCCTTCCCAGCTCGTCCAGCTCCTTCTCCACGCTCTCCCGCGACACCTCGCTCGCCTACTTGATCCCCTGTGCCGAAGCCTCGGACTTCCTCCAGGCCGCCCAGGAGATCTCTGCCCCGGCTGATGCCGCCGAGGGCCAGGGCTCCGATAAGGAGGGCACGCGCGAGGAGAAGAAGTGGATGATGAGGGCCAACAAGAACTCTCCTGCAGCGTTTGGCCTGCGTAACTGGTTCCACGAGTCCTGGACCTCCTTCCTGGACTTGCTCAAGAATGCCGATACTGGTGATATCATCATCATGGCCCTGGGATACCTTGCCATGCACCTGACTTTTGTATCGCTGTTCCTCGCCATGAGACGGCTAGGCTCCAATTTCTGGCTGGCAACCGCTGTGCTCCTGCAGTCTGCCTTTTCCTTCCTATTCGCTCTCGCAATCACCGTATACCTCGGCGTCCCCATCAATATGATTCTGCTTTCCGAGGGCCTGCCATTCCTGGTGGTCATTATTGGATTCGAGAAGCCCATTGTCCTGACCAAGGCCGTACTCTCGGCCTCACTCGACGCACGGCGGGCCGCAGACGGCGACAAGCAGAGCAGAACTCTGACTATTCAGTCCGCTGTCCAGGTCGCCATCAAGCGAACTGGTTTCGAGATCGTGCGCGACTACTTCTTTGAGATTTTGATTCTGGTTGCAGGCGCCATGTCCGGCATCCAGGGTGGCCTTCGCCAATTCTGTTTCCTCGGTGCCTGGATCCTCCTTTTCGACTCACTCATGCTCTTGACTTTCTTCACCGCAATTCTTACCATCAAACTAGAAATCAACCGCATCAAGCGTCACGTGGCGCTGCGCCGTGCACTTGAGGACGATGGTGTGGACGGCAAGGTAGCGGAGAATGTTGCGCGCAACAATGATTGGCCAAACGATAGGGATATTCAGCTTGGCAGCAGGCCCACCACCACAGTCTTCGGCAAGAAGATCACTGTACCCAAGTTCAAGGTGCTCATGGTTGCTGGCTTCGTACTAGTCAACGTGCTCAATGTTGCGACTCTTCGATTCGGCCTGACATCTAGCAAAATTTCTCATGTCTCTGGCGTTGGTGCCACTCCACCACTCGACCCGTTCAAGGTTGCGGGAAGCGGACTTGACCACGTTGTAGAGCAGGTAAAGAACACGGGGACTTCGGCTATCGTGACTGTCCTTATGCCCATCAAGTACGAACTCAACTACCCTTCAGTCCACTACGCCGAGCCCAACGTACTCGAGAACGACTCGTCCTTTGGAACTAATATTAGCTCTAACATTGTGGATGGTGTTCTGAAAAGCTTAGAAGATCCGTTCCTTGGAAAATGGATCATCGCAGCTCTTGTCATGAGCGTTGTCCTCAATGGATACTTGTTCAACGCTGCACGATGGACCATCAAAGAGCCACATAAGCCCCTGGAGCCCGCTCTACCGTCAGAAGTACAGGATGGAGCTCCTACTCCCGCGCAGTCTCGCGTGCCTTCTATGTACATGCCAACACCCCCTCGCACCCCCGGACCCGAAGAGCAGCATGGCCGTGGAGTCCAGCCTCTGACGCAAATTCCGTCACATCAGTTACTCAAACCGGACATACCCGCTGGTCCAACAGAAGAGCAGCAGAGACAGCCCAACCGTCCCATGGAGTTCTTAGAGCAAAGATTGAAAGACAAGCAGGCACCATCCCTGACCGATGAAGAGCTAATCGAGCTGTCCCTCAGAGGCAAGATTCCAGGCTACGCTTTAGAAAAGACATTAGGTGACAAAACTCGTGCGGTTAAGATCCGACGGGGCCTAGTTGCACGAACACATGCCACACGAGAAACTTCAACTCTTCTAGAGCATTCCCTCTTACCTTACCAGCACTACAACTACGATTTGGTTCATGGCGCATGCTGTGAGAACGTTGTTGGTTACCTTCCGCTGCCTCTTGGTGTAGCAGGACCAATTCTCATCGATGGTCAAAACTACTTCCTACCAATGGCAACTACCGAAGGTGTTCTTGTCGCTTCCACATCGAGAGGCGCAAAAGCCATTAATGCGGGTGGAGGTGCGGTGACAGTGGTGACTGGTGACGGCATGACCCGCGGTCCTTGTATTGGTTTCGACAACCTCATTCGCGCGGGTGCAGCGAAGAACTGGCTCGATTCAGAAGAAGGCCAGCAGACGATGAAGGACGCTTTCAACTCAACCTCGCGCTTCGCTAGACTCCGATCACTAAAGAGCGCCATCGCTGGAAAGAATGTCTACGTCCGCTTCCGCGCCACCACTGGTGACGCCATGGGTATGAACATGATATCCAAGGGCGTCGAACACGCACTCACCGTAATGGCCACGGAATGTGGCTTCGACGACATGAAAGTTGTCACCGTCTCCGGCAACTACTGCACTGACAAGAAGGCGGCGGCCATCAACTGGATCGACGGGCGAGGTAAAGGCGTCGTTGCGGAAGCCACCATTCCCTGCAAAATCGTGTCCAGCGTGCTCAAATGCACAGTCGACGACCTCGTCCAGATGAACATCTCTAAGAACCTCATCGGCTCCGCCATGGCCGGTGCAATGGGTGGCTTCAACGCCCACGCTGCCAACATCGTAGCAGCCATCTTCCTCGCAACCGGCCAAGACCCCGCCCAAGTCGTCGAATCCGCCAACTGCATTACTATCATGAACAAGTAAGTTTTGTACCCACTCCTATGCCTGCTATCCTAACAATACCAGTGTAAACGGCGACCTCCAAATCTCCGTCTCGATGCCCAGTATCGAAGTTGGCACCATCGGCGGCGGCACCATTCTGGAGCCCCAATCCGCCATGCTCGACCTCCTTGGCGTACGCGGTGCACACCCCACCTCCCCCGGTGACAATGCGCGCCAACTGGCCCGCATCATCGCTGCGGGTGTCCTTGCCGGTGAGCTCTCGCTCAATTCGGCGCTATGTGCGGGCCATCTAGTGAAAGCGCATATGGCCCATAATAGGAGTAATGTGCAGACACCTGTGACAGGTAGTCAGACACCGATTACGGGCGTCGGCGGTGTCGTGCCGTTGGCAGTGGCGAGGGGCGGGAGGAGGTAGGCTTCTTGAAGATACCTGGGGATGGGATGTGAGGTGAGGGAATAGGATAGAGCGTTTAATAGTAGGGTTATTGATATATATATATATTTTCAAGTGTGACTTTGTGGAAAAGGTGGTGTGATGTGACGTGCGACTTAGGTGAGGAAGTGCAGCGAAGAATTGCCTGTGTTGACCCTGGAGGTAGGCTGCTGACGGACGTGCGGCCACCCCTTGTGAGTTAATTATTGGCTTGTATTATTTTATTTTATTGGAGGTGTTAAGTTTGTAGGGTAGAGAACGGGCGTGGGCGAAGAGGGAAAGTTGTTTTGTATAGAGTGTAGATTTCGACATGAAAGGGAAAGAATAAGGGGTTGGGGGAGGTGGGCGAGATTAGAACGGGGGACTCTAAAAAAATTTAAATTGTGATTGATATTTTGCGATTTTGCCGGTGTGTGTGGGTTTGGCCGGGAAGGGAAAAATGGGCCTGAGTGTTTGCTTGCAGGTCATGTCTGGGCTCTTGTGGTGTGGAAATATAGGAAGTAGAAATGCGAAATGTGAAATGTGACGCATGCAATATGGAAATTCAAAGGCGGAGGTTTATCTTCATCACACCTTTGTCCATCGAAATAAAAGATAAGCTTCTGTATTCCCTGCTTTCACGTTATCTTTTGGGAAGTAGACAATCAAGAGGGGATAGTTGACAATGTAGTTTCATGGTTACTTGGTGATTTTGTATTGAATTAATTGGCGAAGCTTATACATTTTCCTGGCTTGGATCTGGACAAATTAAATCTTACTTTAAATTATCAAGGCAGCAAAAGGATCCGGTTGAGGGAATACTCGACGACTTATTGTCAATTGCACGTCAGCGGAGCTTGTTGTCAGGCTACGTAGTAGCGGCACAAGCCGGAGAAGCTCCGGACTCCGGGCCCGGAGAGTCCTAGGGCAATATATACTATCCTACTCTGATAATCGACGTTATTGATTATTCTCATCTTTTTGGTTGTTTGCCGTAGTGGGGGGTAGGGCTGCGTTCTTACACTTGTGTGGCTCTAGGTTAACCGGAAAAGTGGGACTTTGGCTACTTGAGATGTAACAGCTAGAAGATAGTATATTATTATTGTATACATCAAGCATAAATGTAAGAAGTGTGGTTTTCCCACGTTTGTGGTTTACCGAGAGACAGGTGCAATTCTGCGACAAAAGTTTTGCGTAAGGGACGAGGAAGGTACTTGCGCAATGTCTAAGTATTAGAGCAAGGAGCGATATTATTGGCTTACATCCACCCTTTGCGATGAACTAAAGATAGCCTTTGAAAATTGGTGGCTGCCAATCAGCGATTTCCTTTGTAGCCCTGCGTAGATGCAGGCGACAGCATCGGACAGGCAGCCTGACTTCTCAGCTTGGCTGCGTTTCGCCTCGTTATTATCGCCCTTCTTACCCCGCTCTTCAACCTACCTACCCAGCCTTTTCATCTTCATGTATGAATATTTCTTACTCTATCGAACGTAGTTAGACAGTCATGGTGAGTTGTGTAGCGTGGTGTAGAATCAAACTAGCGAATTACACTGACTTGGAAATAGAGGCCGATTACCGACGACGACATCGGCTTGAAGGTGCTCCGCAATGCACCAACAGACGCGACTGATGTCATCGAGTATATTGCCCCATAAAAACTGAATTGACAAGCTTATACTGATATACCGTCCAGCATTGTTGCCGTGCACGGAATCGGAGCCCATCCTGATGACAGCTGGTGCAGGAACGTCAGCAAGGCTGGAGATCCACTACAATGGGTGAATTGGCTTGAAGAGCCCAACATGTTGCCGGAAGCAGCTCCCAACGCCCGTATCATGCGATATGGATATCAGTCGCAGTGGTTTGGAGAAGGGGCGATGCGGCAGAAAGCGTCAACAGTAGCCCAGCGGTTGTTGATAGCCTTGCGGCGAGAGAGGAAGGTGCGCATTCGTGCTCGGATATCAATTCGTTTCTAATACTTCATCTGTCAGAAATTCACGTCTCGACCGCTAATCTTCATAGCGCATTGCTTTGGTGGGTTAGTCGTGATGAAGGTAAGGAGCTGACAACAGCAACGACAACCTTAGATTGAAGACAGATAGGCACTTCTCGATGCTCGACAAAATGACAAGGAATGGCCCGGGTTATTCTTTTCGACTACTGGCTTGGTTTTCTTTGGCACGCCTTTTCGTGGTGCTGAAGGGATGAGCTTGGTGGAAATGCTAGCTGCGGCACAGATGGAATACCAAGAGGAACAGATTCAGCTTGACGTTCTCAAAATTTTGGACCCAGGCAATGAATTTTTGCAAGAGCTAGTGGACCAGTTTGGAAAGGCACGAGGAGAAACCCATAAGGCTCGGATCGCGTGTTTCTATGAACTCAAATCAAGTAATGTTGGGAAGATAGTTGGAAATCAAGACCGAACGGTAGGTTCTAGTGCGATATGCTATTACGATCAGCGCCAATACTAGTCGCAGAGGTTTGTTGTGAGCGAGAGCTCTGGTTGTCTTGACCTGTCTGATGCAACGAGAAAGTTTCCTCTCTCCCGAACTCATTTCAACATGAACAAGTTTGGAAAGCCAATGGAGGAGGACTACTTGATAGTGAGGGATGAAATCGAAGAAATGATTGAATCGTCTCCTAGGCTTGTTCTAGCCCGGTCCCAACGTAATTATTCACCTCAGTAATCATTTAGATGCGAGGGATTCGGCTGATGGTAGTAGGTCACGGTAAATACAATTGATTTCAGTCTCCAAGGTGTGCCAGAAGTGAACAAATTTGTTGCCCGAAACGTAGAGATGGAAAGGCTCGAGCAGCTTTTGATCACGATTCTGAACCCATTGAGCCGCCGGAACGTTGTTGTCCTCCACGGACTTGGCGGTATAGGCAAAACGCAGATAGCAGTTGAATTTGCTAGGCTCCACAAGCATAGGTTCAGTGGTATATTTTGGATGGATGGGTCGTCTGAGGCTAACCTGAAGCAATCATTTGTAGCCATGGCGCGGAGGCTTCCGCAAGACGATTCATCGTTACAGGTTACATTAATGCTCGGTAATACTACTATCGATGCCGATATTGTAGTTCGCGAGTGCATGAAATGGCTCTCTCGGGTATCAAATCCACATTGGCTTTTGATAATTGACAACATAGATCGAGACTACGACGACAAAGATGATGTACAAGCATTCAATGTAAAGGATTATTTCCCTAGCGCAGACCACGGCTCGATCTTGATCACAACTCGGCTCGTTGACCTGTCGGGACTTGGCGAAGGAGTCAAAATCGAAACGGTAGGGGCAAAACAAGCACGTGCTATCTTGGAAAGTAATGCTGCGAAACCAATACCGAGTAAGCGGAATATAAAGCGTGTACGTCGACACTCCGTTACTGATATTGGCTGTGCAGATGCTGAAATAATACTCGAACTCCTCCAAGGCCTTCCTTTGGCCCTAACTCAAGCTGGCTCTTACTTGCGTACGACAAATATATCCGCATCTGCATATGCAAAGCACTACAACAACACATGGGCAAAGATAATGGAAAAAGAGGGACGCTTTCCGCTACAAGAGCACGGTGACAGTGACCGAAGCGTACTGACTACGTGGACCATGTCATTCGACCAAGTGCAGAAGCAAAGCGAGGCGGCTGCTGGTCTGCTCAAGCTCTGGGGCTTCCTCAGCAATAGTGAAATATGGGTTGAATTATTTACGGCAATTTGTCACCATTAAGCGGACATTGAAGTCGAGAATGAAGTGCCTGCATGGCTACTACGAATAGCTAGAGAAGAATTGGAATTTATAGATACAACAAGGATTTTATTGCGTTACTCGCTCATTTCGGGCAAAGAAGGTATAGGCAGCTACTCGATGCACCCAGTATTGCATTCATGGTGCGAATATTGCGATTGAGGCAAACCCAGTGCAAGATCAGTCTTTGGATGTGGTTGAGGCGACACCGGCACAAAACCAGTCTCTGGAGCAGACCGCCATCGACTTCAGTTCGCCACCCAAGCTGCCAGCTTCAAAGCGACACGGACTGTTGAGCAAACCCGGTTTGAGGAAGCAAAGTGGTAACGTCGCAATGTAGTTCTGATGGTGTATTTCAAAGACATCTGCTGCCATCGTGCTAGACGGAATGGCTGTCGAATAGCCGCCAATCGTGTCAATCAGCTAGAAGAGGTACCTGATCCAATCTGGAGCGCTTTGAAACGTGGCGAAAGTCGCGTGACCAGAACCGTCCTTCCATGTTTATCGCAACACAAACAGGTTGCTCTACGAAAACACAATATGTGCCAAGCGAGCCGCACGCGCAGATGGTAAATGGTATTTCAAGAACAGAGCAATGCGCTCCAATCAAATCCCGCTGCCTGGCAGCTTGCTCCAAAGCTAGGCGCCCTATCAGACACGCCGGCGGGGGGCCATCTGAAACACCCTCGATTGACCCACATGCCACCACCACAACCACACCCCACTGCCACTCATCTGCGGAAAATTCTTCCTTCTCGAAGCGCCTCGTTGGCGCACATGTACCTATCGCCGGCCCATGCAGGCCCCGATCCCTCACATCTTGGTTTCCGGGCAGTGCAATCTCTGCTGCCTTGTCTTCTCGTCGCGCCGCGTCTTCTTTTCGCAAACCTGGTCGCACAATGTTGCCCGACAGCCCAGCCGGCAGGCTATTGTCGCTCCCCTGCACGGTCCTGTAATGCGTGGAGAGAGATCGGCGTGCTGTCTAGTCGACACCTAGCTGCCGTGCATGTGTCGTAGATCCACGGCACGGCTTGCCTCCACCTCATGTCATCGTCGGGCCTAGCCCTTCCAAGCTTTTTGACGCGTTAAACTACCGACGTGTATGAAGAGGCCTCTGCGCTAGCCGCATGGGAGGCTGCAGGTGTGCGTGCTACGGCACGATCATGCTGCAAGATCGGGTCTAGGTAGGCCGGCGGCTACAGTGTAGCAGTGCAGGTCCAACGTTGAAACGCGCATCTTACACAGGCTCAAAGGCCTCAATGCGGAGTCGCATCGAGTGGTACTCTGTTTCGACACCTCGTCTGTCTTCCTCTCTATTGGCTCCCGTCTCTTGTTCCCTTCTAGGCCTGAGGTGTTGGTCAACCCTCATGGGCGTTTGTCGCACTATCAGTCACTTGCTTGATAAAGGGCCATGGCCGCGTGAATGCCGATTTCTACCCACATCTAGCTCTTTCGCGTATCTTCACCTATTTTTCTTTCTGTTTGTTTAGCGCAGGCCGCCGGCTCGACTACACGATTGATCCTAGTGTTGAAGTGTACATTGTTGCCCGCCTCAAGTGACAAGGGGCAAGTGACGCGCAAAGTGACACTGTGCACTCAAAAGGATTGTGTCTAAGCCAAAGACATCTATATTATCTTTGTTGTCTATTCTTCTCCTTTTTTCCTCAACAAACTTATTTCGACACTCTACGAATACTAAATATCTAAACTCGCTGGCCGGGGACTACCAACTTTACAAACCACCAACTACAGCATATTACTAGACTCAGAATGCGGCTTAAATTCTCAGCCTCTGTCGCGGTGCTGGCCCTCTTTCCGATTCTCAGCGTTGAGGGCCATACATGGATCGAGCAGCTACGCAACATTAACGACAAGGGCGAATATGTCGGCGAATACGGCTATCCGCGTGGGATGGTCTCAAAAACGGACCCCGGCTTTGACGGCAAATCAATGAATTGGGAGATACCCGTGTACCAAAAGGCTGGAGCAATTTTCATCGATGAGACGACGACACTTTGCCACAAGGCCCAAACGAAGCAGCAACAATCACAAGACAGGTACCCTCGCCTGAAAGCCCACCCTGGGGGCTTCATTGCAATGCGCTACATGGAAAACGGCCATATCACCAAGCCAGATAATCAGAAGGGGAAGCCGAAGAAGGGTGGCACAATCTTCGTCTACGGAACAACCCAACCCAAGGAAGACGAGAGGATTGTCAATGTCCTTCAATGGACTCAGGACGGGAAGGGAGGTGATACCCGTGGCTCTCTTCTTGCCATGAATGATTTTGACGACGGCCGCTGCTATGAGAACAACGCGACCCCCGAGCATCAGCAGCGTGCCAAAGCTGCGCCTAATTACGCCATGGGACAAGCGAACGATGGACCGGGAACCTACCCTCTCATGTGCGAAACTAACGTGCAGCTCCCCAAGACGGCGACAGAGGGAAAGCCTTACACCTTGTACTGGGTGTGGCAGTGGAATACGGCTCCTGGTGGCGCCGACCCTGGCTATCCCAAGGGCAAAGATGAGTACTATAGTACGTGTATTGATGTTGATGTTGCCTCCGCACAGGTTGCGATGGCAGCAGATGCAAAGCAAAAATTCGCTCTTGGTCCTCAGCAAGACGCCATGTCTGCCGCTGTTGGCGACTGGGCATCTCGTACTGCAATCATGACCGATGTGCTCAAGGGGGAAGTTGGCCCATATTTCTCGGGCAAACAGACTCCCGCACCCACTGCTCCAGGTGGTACTCCATCTCAAAAGCCATCAGCCCCAGCAGCTTCTCAGGCGCCGGCTCCAGGACCTTCTTCAAAGACACCAGGGCAGCTCCCAATCCCTACCCCCACGAGGCGCCCAGGCTCAGCGCCTCCTTCAAAGCCTACGAATGGAACTGGCCCTGTTGTGACAGTCACGGACACAGTAATTACGACCGTCACAGCACCACGTGCTTCACAAACCGTACCTGCTGCCACCACATCTGCCAACTCAAAAGTACCCACCGCGCCCTCCGCAGCACCATCCCAGCTCCCAGGTTTCAACATGAGCAACAAGAACGGCGCCAAGTTCCGCCGCATGTTTACCTGATTCCACCCTTCTATTCTTATACATTCCTACTTTTCCACGATCTTATTTCCATTTCCACGCGCGCTAGATTTTCCATGGATAACGCCAATGCGTGGCAGGCCACACACACTGGCCCCACGCATATTGCCGAACGAAGCATGATGTTATACGCAGCACAACGGGCGGGGATTTTGTCTTTTATGGGTTGCATAGCGTTTGGGCGCGAACATGGTTCGGAAGACGAGATACCCCTGCATACATACATGGCGTTTTTTGTTGGCTTTGCATTATTAGGATTTTTTTTTTTGGGACGGCAGGGGCAAGCCTGAGGCATTATGGGGGCTTTGGGAATCGTTCATGCGGTTCGTTTGAGTTGTTTATAGGTTGCAATTGAAGTATTTGATATTATTCATGATTGGTTTCTGGAATTGAAATTGCCACGTGATGGTGATGGATGAGTGAGGCACGTTTGTGCTGTTTAGGGGATAACGTGGCTGACTTGTCCAAATCTGCGAACGATCTTTCTTCTCCATCACACGAAAGCACCTGAATGCCTACTCAAAACGGTGACATTGGCATACCAAGATTTTTTTTTGCTACATGGTTCTCTAGCGTCCTTCACCTAAAGATTGAACTCTAGGCCTTCTGCTGTTGGCGTAGGATAGTGCTCGCCGCCAAGCGACGAATAAGCCGCGGAGAATGCCTGGGTTTTACAACGCAACAAGGCAAAGTTGTGAGAAAACAATCTCACAATCTCACAATTTCCGAAAATTCGATTGTTAGACTCGAATACAAGTGTAGCCTATCGGGGTGCTAAAGAATGCGCCAGTTACATCAAAGAACAACTTGTGCAATCAGTTCTGAACACAAGGTAATTGAGAAACATCGCATGTATGCTGTATTTGTTATTCTTCTGTAATAGAAGGCTTGTTTGATGGTGTGGGAATATGGCAAGCACCAATGTATCAGAATATGCCCTTTATTCTCCACCCTTTCTCGGTTGCCTCCAATCTGCTCAGCCCTCAATCAGTACGTTTGAGTCTAATTAATTTGTTGATTTCCTAGTATCTGAAATACGTCATATCGCTACAAACAAGCCCTCTTTTTGCAACCAAGACTCTACTCCAACTCAGATCTGCGTTTCCAAACACGCAACACTACTTATTCAACCTTTTTCATCACTTCCTCCACACTCCTTTCCCCCATGTCACTTAGCAAGCCCGCCAAAGTGACCGCACCCGTAAACGCAAGCCACAAATTTCCCCAATCCCCAATCCCCATACTCATATTATAATGACTATCTAACCTATAATGCTGGTACGCGCCAAGCGCCGTCGTAACATGGTGGAACACCGTCGCAGCGACCACGGCCTTCGCATAAGGGAGTGTGCCACTCATCCTCGAAGTCCCGGCCGCTGGTACGGCGTTGGTGAAGCTGATGACGATGAGGGCTAGCGTGATAAGGCACCACCCATCGTTGCGCACGTTGTACAGCTCGAGGTCGTTGGGCGCTAGGTTGGCTTGGGAGGGCGGGCGAAACCAACCGACTACCATGACGGAGTCGTAGATGCGGCAGAGGCCGCAGAGACCGTACCAGAAGGCTGTGCTGTAGGCGTAGGCATGGAAAATCTGTCATGGTTAGACACTCGGGTTGTCGAAGTGTAAACCTCTTGGATGCTTACGGCAGAGTTTATTGTCGGCATGATGCGTGGAGATTATGAGAATTTTGGAGGAAAATGGTCTCTGAAAGGAAGACGTGTAGTGTCGATTCAGGGAGCTAGGTCACTTTAGGTTGCAATCAAAGGGCCTCCAGATGACCATCTTCCGTCTTAAATAATTCAAACATTTTCCTTTGCATAGGTACCTGCGTAAACATGATTCTATGAATATCCACTCAACGTCATGATGAAGGTTGCAACAGCTGCTTTGGTGTAGCGGGGCAGCAGCGATATATAAGGAGCTATGACCACAGGCACGGCTCCCAGATCCGATCGTGGGGAAATCGATCGCCCCTATTTTGTAAGGCTCTGTTCGGTGCCGCGCGATGAGACGACGATCGCAGCGTGATCTCGCCAAGAGAGCCCCTTCCGCGACGGGATGAGACAGCTGTTCGGTAACTTTGCTGGTGATGAGAGCATAATCGAAAATGCCATCAAGCTAGTAACGCTACCTAATGTAATATCCTGACAAGTGCTGGAATAACCCCTGTATTGCCTTTTTGAGCAGCGCGATGACATCGCAAAATGCAGCGCTGCTCTCGACCTGCTTCTCACTCCGCGATCTCATCGCAATCCATCACGTGATGCCTCCAGAACTACCCACCGCCGCTGTTGTCAGCAGTATATTGGCTACAGTGGCGGCCGTCCATACTGTTATTGACCAACTTCGAGATGAGCCAACTAGAGTACAGGCGTACAGATCGCGAGAGGGTCGTGGGCAACAGTGGGTCGAGGATTGTAGAAGCGATCCATAGCAAATATACAGTGAGACTCGCCTTCGAGGTTGAAGTTGAAAGGTGTAGCTGGTGGATCCATGAGGTTGAACACTGCAAAGCTGCGTCTGCCAAATTCGGCAACGCTCGCGCGCGCCACCAGCGGGGCCTCGGGCACTTACTCGGGCCAGCTCCTAGGCGGGATCACGCTGCGATTGTCGTCTCATCGCCGTGGGCACCGAACAGGGCCTAAATCGACAAAAGTCGACACACAACCATTTCACACATCATTCTCGCCTGTTCATCCAGCGCCATATTGTCATTAACCCATTGTACCAAGATGGCATATCTCAACGCCGGTATTGAGTCTCACCAGGTTGTTTCCTGCGCGGCTAAAATGCGGCATGGCGCCACTAACTACCGGTAACCGTTGCACGGTCTCAAACGCTCGGGGAATTAAAGGGTGGTGGAGTGTAGGGCTTCGTCGATCCGAAACATAGGATACTCCAGATTTGCAAAAGTGGGTGTACTGCTCACTTTATCTACCTCGCTCAGGACCTTGTCACATTTTTTTCTTTAAATCCTGAACTTCCTGCTCATTGTTTCGCATTTGCGAGTTCATTGTATACATGGGCCTGCGACACTGGTTGATTGTGATTTTGGTTCGGGGCTCGAGGTTTGGGGTGTGGGAAGCGTGAGATTGGTGGAGAGGGAGGATAATGTTGGAATTCATTAGAAGAATTGACATGAAAATGACAGATAAAACGATCGGTTCTACTAACTACCTGAGAGTCTATGCCCCGGGCATTACGCAACACCTCTGCAGGACTAGACGCAATTCAAGCCCTTTCATCTTCACCATCTTTTCCTCCGTCGACTTTGATGCATTTTCCTTGGCGACATTTGCCTTTCTTTCCGCCTTCCTGGTTTTGGTTGCTTCCCTTCTCGTGGCGTCGCGCTCTATTAGGCCTTTGAGATATTCCAAAGAATACGTCTGCGAGAAGGCTATCACCTCGACAAGCGGAATTTCCTTAGTTCTCGTTTGTTCTTAAATTTATCGGAAGCGGCTTCGTCGCGGAGAGGATCGTTTTGATTACTCGATGATATGTTGCGGAAAACTTCAGGGGCAGAAAGCCTATGGTTGTTGCAGAGTTCCATTAGATTTACACAAAAGGTCGTTCGAGAGTAAAGAAAACAGACAGGCTCATTGCTGATGATACGCCTTTGGTATGCTTTATAGATAGAACTAGCTCTAGGGTTCAGTGACTTTGGCTGTAGGGTAAGGTAGGAAGAATATAATGAATTTAGACACTCCTTTTTATAGGTCGGTGTGACTCCGCTATGTTGTGCAACTAGGTTTGTTTGCTGGAAACAAATAGATTCTCCTCTTGTGTCATCGAACAAGTCGGAAACGAGTTGATGGGGAGTCACTGCTCGCAGAACCTAGGAGTGATGTTGCGAGATGCAACCCAACGCTTGATATGTACCACTTCTAGAGTCTACAACAAGCCTAAGAATCACGTCAATTGAATTCAGTTGTCTATGTCTATCAATACTCACTTTAATAAGTACGCTGAATTCTACATCTTCGCAATGCTGGCCTTATTCATTACAAATATACCTGATGCTTCAGCAAGTATTTTTCCATGGCCATCCTCGATCCATGCCCTGGTCTCGATCCATCGTCCCTTTTCCCTCACTATCTTCGCTCGACACAATAATATACATGGTGTTTCAATAGGCTGCTTGTACTTGATATTCAAGTTAGATGTTGCGCACTTATGCTCATATTTGTAAGATATCACCGTGCCCATGGCCTGATCAAGTAAGGTCGCAGTGATTCCACCGTGTATTCTGTGTATACCCCCATCTAGATCTAGGCCAATCGACACGAGTAATATAGCTTCCGGCGCATCCGGATCATCTGCATTCCAGGTCTTCTCTTCCTTCAGGTTTTGTCGTTGTGCCTCTACGTTGGTATTGGGAGATGTAGGATCTTCGTGAAGCGGTGCACTGCCAGTGAAGACATCCTGACCCGGTCTCCTTTTGACGCCTCTCCCCGGTTTATATAACGATAGGAATGCGCGGAAGGTTTCGTCGGTGAATAGTGTGCGCGTGAAGAAGGTATTCGAGACACCCTGTCCATGTGCAGGGTGCTGACGTTTTGATATGTTGGTCACCAATGGATCAGAGAGGAGCGCATTGCACCATTCGTGCGCGGTGAAGTCTTCTAGATGCTCTTTTCTGCTATGGGTAGGCTGTAACACGCTCATGGTGGATGGCTGTGTGGAAACGCTTCGGAACCAAACGCAGAGGAGTCTACGGACTCTGAGGACGTGATAAACATGTCGATTATTGTATTTAAATTATATTCTCAAAGGTGTCGTGCCGAGTAGCCGGCCTCGTTTCAATGTTTTGAGGGGCATTGACTCGTTCCGAGGTTGATGGCTAGAGGCTTGAAGCCAAACAAAACGCCAGCTCCCTGCCTCGGCCGAACCCAGTCACGAGGTAAGTCCAAGGTCAACTTGTTCATGTCAACTCTGTTCATTGGAAAACATATTACACCTCACAGATATTGTTGGAGCGCTACCCTAGCACCGTTGTCATGTCACACCTTCGAAAGCTGGCTGCCATTGGAAACGGAGTTCTGACTAGCGTGATCTGGCTTGCTCACGAAAACACTGACAATGGGGAAGAAAAGAGGCGTGATTACGGTGATACCTAGAGTATGAGGCTATAGCAATCTGATGTCGGTTCCAACGCATGGCAGTGCATGACAGTGCTTGCTGAAGAGGCTGAGTCCAAGGTTACTCAGCCTTGTGTGGCTGCTTAGCGGAACTTTCCACAGCCTCCCAGATTTAACTCATTGCGCAAAAGCGCATCCCGCACTTTTGAATATCTTCGACTAGAGCAATTCCGTCATGCCAGTCACCTTTGGTTCCGTCGGAGATATCATTGCGGTTTGCTTGATCGTCAAAGACCTAGTCGAAGCGCTCGACAAGGCACGTGGCTCCAAGGCTGAATATCAATCGGCGATTCGTGAACTATGGATTTTGGATCGAGCTCTTTTGGAAGTCGGCTTGCTTACAAGGACATATGGCGATGGTTCTATCCCTGAGCTACAAAGCTTATGTGCAATGGCGAAGCAAGCTGCTATCAGATGCAAAGGCATAGCGACCGCTTTCCTGGAGCGTGTTCAGAAATACAAATGTACTTTTGAGGAGGGACAGAAGCCAAATGTTTTTCAAGATGCAGCGATGAAAGTTCGCTGGCGGCTCGGGGAAAAGGAGGCACTTGAGCAGTTTCGCGTAGAGATTGCTGGAACCAGCTCTAGCCTTCAGATGTTATTAACTTCTGCAAGTGTGAAGTACTCTCAAAATACTATAAACGGCGTGATTATTATTGACACTTAGAAGGACGCTCATGGGAATCAGCCGGAAAGAAGTTAGCGATAAATTGGACAAAGTTGGGCAAAACAATGACGCAATCACAGCATTGCAGAGTACAGCTCTGGATAATATAAAGAATCGTATTGAGGATGCAAATAAAGGCATTGAATCGAGCAACTCGGTATTAGGAAAAATTTCACAGGCGCTCAGAATGGATTGGCATCGTCAATTAGGCTCAGAGTAAAAGGCTTTGATGTATCGCGTCGTCGCTATGAATATCGCTACATACCATGCAGTTATCAGCATGCAAAGAGCACTTCCAAGCAGGCTTGAGCGAGGGCTCATCGAAGAGCCGTTTATTCTAGAAGATCCAATAGGCCGTATAGCACCTGTTCACCTGCAATCTGTCACGTCCTGGGACGCTTTCAATGCCGTTCTCGAAATCCGATTTCGCACCATTCAAGGCCACAGCAAGATCGTAAAGAAGCAGTATGGATTACAAGACAGAGCTACTGGAAGAGAAATCGATCAATTGAGATCGCGGCAAGGAGCCTTATACCCGGGCAACGAGTTGAAATGAGTTTTGTGTTCCAGAGTGATGAGTTAGAGGTCGGGGCAGCTACTATCGTCACGTGTCCAGCGTGCCAAACCCAATGCTCAGACTCTGCCGATACTGACATTCGTTGCAAAAACTGCTTCATCTGGTTTCGAAGAATTACCGTAGTAGAAGACGTCGAGCCACCTCCGCAGGCACCTTTGCCACAACCCTGGTTATCGAGGCCTGAATTCGGTAAACCAGTACTCGTTGTACAGCTTAGTGGACCGGCCCTGCCAGGAAGAAAGAGAACTGTGCCTGACGATCTCGAGGGAGAGGAAGACGTGAGCGAATTCAGGCGGGTGAGACTTGTATCGAAAAGGAGGCGAATCAAACAACGTCATTTTGGAGCTACTAGTGAAAATTCTGCCTACATATCATTTTCTTCAGTACCCCGAGGTCAAGAGGGAATCCTTACCGAGTCTTCCATAGCACGGCAGACCACATGGGTCACGAACGCAACTGGCTGGCGCGAGCCGACGTGGAATGAGAGTCGCGCTCCCACCGAATATAAGCTACCTCTACCAGTAATGACTGTCGAAGTCAATGATCAACCTGAAAAGGGCACGTTCGTTAATTACGATAGCCGGAGCTTTGAAACGGGTTATATTAATATGGACCACTGGAAGTGTGGCATCTCAAAGGTCAATCCAGACACAGTTCGCTTCACTTCTGGTAGTGTGGTGACAAACCCAGATAAAACAGTGTGGGAGATGACAAAACTTAAAGCTCAATATCTTCCACGGGAGAAGACCGAAGCTCCGCCAGGCGGCGGGCGCTTTCTTTGTGGGATCTGCAATGGCAGAATACAAAATGGATCAGAGGCTACAGTATTGCCGTGCAGAGACTATTCTCACCATGTTTGTGCACAGATATGGCTAGAAGGACGTTGCAACTGCTGTATCTGCCACAGAGAAGCAGTAGGTAAAGGATGTCGTTGCGTGCCTTTGGATTCGCCAAAAATAGGGTAATTCACCATCACTGTCTTTCTAACTACTCATATTACTGCTTGCCATCAGTAGCATTTTGGCTTGAGGCTTGTACACGGCGTCAACACAATAATTGATATGGATTTAGTGAACGAACGCACAAACTCCATTCTTCTAAGCTTTCGCCTTATCGCCAAGTCTCCGCCACGAAGCCAAAACATCTTTACACAAGTCCGTCATTGATGTGTTTACTGATAGGATTTTGATAACCGAAACATCGACCCCGACATCTTTCTGAAACCATTCCCGCATTGTGATAGCGACCAGTGAGTCGATACCCAGATTGGCCACGGACGTGCTCACGTCCGCCTCACCCGGCTTCATATGAAGCATTGTTTCGACAGCCGCGCTGAAGGCGTTGATCAAGATAGCTAGACAAGCGTCTTGGTCCTCGCGGGCATCTTCCAACTGAGCTTTGAGAGACGTTTTGCCGTTGGCCCCCTCATCACCCTCTTCATCCCCATTGTCCGAGATCAAGTAGTGTTGGAGGCGAGGCTGCTGGCGCCATGAGGCTTGAATGCCGCTCTTGAGGCCTACAATTAGCTCTGAAGGACGACCTGAGCCGGGTTGGCCACCAATGATAGCTTCAGCGAGTAGATCGTGCAGGTCTGTCTCGGAAAGAGCGTCCATGCTTTGGTGCAGGGCATTCTCAACGTCGGACCGGCGGTCGTGCCTATGGACGTGACCCAAACCCGCCAAGTGACCGATGTGCACGATTGAAGCCGCGAGCCCCTGGCGTCTTCGCTCACGAACGATGCCCTCCATGAACAAGTTGGCCGCAGCGTAAGCTGTTTGACCAGCATTTCCTGCTACAGCTACAACCGAAGAGAAGAGAGTGAAGAAGTCTAGCTCGACTTTCCTCTCCTGAAGCAAACGGGCAAGGTTGTCGGTTCCCTGTACCTTCGGGGCCAAAACCGCTGCAAAGTCAGCCCATGGCATATTGATGAAAAGGCGGTCTCGCCACTCCGCGCCTCCGTTCATGACACCTCCCACAGGGGGCATGGTGGCTTCAATCTTTGCGTAAGTTGCCGATAGCGCTTTGAGATCCCCAATATCGACAGCCATAATATGGACAGATGCTCCTTGGCGAGACAAGAACTCGATGACAGAAGGAGGAACATTGGGACGCCGGCTGGCAAGGACGATGTTTCGCGCTCCATTGGAAACCATCCAGTGACAAATAGAGATTCCGACGTCACCACTAAGGCCGAAAAGTATGTAAGTTTTGGCTGCAGAAAAGAGGCCATCATGTTGGGGAGGCATGACCCTGGCGGTGATTTTCTCTGTGGTGTTCCAGCTGATGACCTTGATGGCAGAGTTCGGGTATTTGGATTGATTGGCACCGATTTCGTGGATACCAATGATGTTTTTGCGAGTATGGTCAGCGGATAATACTTGCTTGAGGTCACCGTTGCCGACATATTTCCTAATCAATTGGTCAAGAGCGGTCCGTGTGAATGGTAACGCAATGTCACCTGCCAAACTTTGGTGTAGGATCGGAACGTTTCGCATAGAGGTGCGAATAAGCTTCTTCAAGGAACTTTCATCTCCAGGCTCTTCGAAGCTGATGAACTTTCGTAGATTTCCGGGTCGTACAAGCTGGAAGTCACGCAGCGTTAGGTAAGGGTGAATGAAAGTAATGCTTTCATTCTGTCCAGTCTCAGAACTTGTTTGGTAGAGATTAATGTTCCGATCAGTAGCCACAACTTCGAGAACTTTGCCAAGTGTTGCCGGAGCATTGTGTATCCAAGTCGTGGAATGCGCCCCTTCAAGGACACTTTCGGCAACCAAAGCCATCAAGATGAGGTGCAATTGGGTACTTTCTTCGAATCTCACTTCATCGGTCCATTGGTGAACGATTTCGGATTCGGTGATGGTAACGATAGAGCTGTTTGTGCTTGCAAAGGCAAGTACTTTTCGGCCAGATAAAGTATCGCGCCCAAGGACAAGGTGTGCAGATTCTCCATCTCGAAAGCTCAGCGCAGAAAGCGAGGAGGCTGAGACCTCTAAAGATAATTCGTCCTGAATCATGTTCCTTTGGTAACAGACTTGAGCCTGTAGGACATCGCCGCGTTCGTCCACGATAATGGCGGTACCTGCTTCGCGAACGGTAGCAGACTGCGTAATCACCTCGAGTGCCCTGGCGCTAGAGAGGCGGTTCAGATTCTTCAGAGGCCGTACACGAGGAACATATAGGGCGCCATCCTGCAATTTTAACTCTGGTTCTTGTGTCCACAACACCTCTTCCAACTCCGGTTGCGTCTGGCATGCAAGCTGCAGGAGATGCTTGACAAGGATAGAGGGCTCGACTGCATCGGCTCGCTCAACATCGAGGATTTGGAGTTTGAGGTCAGGAAACTCGGCTCGAGCAGAGCGCCCGAAGCCCACTGCCATGGCAGCATGTGGAGTTCTTCCAGTCGTGGCCCCTGAAGTTACCCATAGAATGGAGCCTGCGGTGCGAACAATCTACATATGTTAGTTCATGTTTTACATGCGGTTTGAACACCAGAAATACTAACCTCCTGAAGGTTGAAGAAACGTTGCTCATCCATTTGATCAAAGATGGGTACATCCAAATCCAAGAGCAGAAGTACACTCATGCCAGGAATCATTTGCACATTCTCAAGACCTACGACCGAAGTGATCTGTGTTTGATTCGCAGCGATAAGAAGCTCTCTCGTTTGCGACTCCAGTTTTGTTACAGAAGCAGAGCAGATCGGGCTCCTAACTAGGACAATCTCGCTAGGCTGTGGTGTGCTGGAGAGGGGATCGCGCAGGAACTTGACGGATTCATCCACTGCTTGTGAGAGCATGACACTTGCAAAAGCAGGACTTGAACTGGTATCAACGCCTGAGAAACCTGCCTTTCGCAAAAGCGTATCCCAGCCATGAACGTCGACGATTGCTGGTGTCTCCTCACCCAGCCATGAACCAGGAAGTAGGGATTTGATGAGACGATAAGGAAGATATTCACTTGTCATTTCCAGTAGCAACAGGTGACCTCCCGGGCGTAGGAGCCAGCGGCAATGACGAAGTGCCTCTTCCACATCTTGTGCCGCATAGAGGCAATTCGATGCGACTATGAGGTCGAAAGTTCCTTCACTTTGGCCTTGGAGTTTGGGATCTTTCTCAATGTCGAGGATGTTCAAAGTGACCTATAATGTGGTATCAAGTCAGCTCAGCTTTAAAAAGGGGGGTTTTCAGTGCGCTCCGTCTTAAAACTCGCCTCAAACCAACCTAGCATATTGCTGATCATATTTATATAATGGGCAACGTACCTTAGCTGAGTAACCCTCAAGCGCATCACGAGGGAGTGTCTCAGGCAAAACATCAGTACAAATGTATGCTGCGTAGCGGTCTTCTAGCGACGCGAGAACATTTTGGGCAGTCACTCCACCGCCGGCTCCAATCTCAAGTACTTTCATGCGTGGATACCGGTGACTGAGTTGCCCAACTAGTGTGCTAAGGTCTTGATTCGCTTCCTGGAAACCGAAGCTCTCTGAGTAGAATCTATCGAGTAGATTTTCGTTTGCAAGGACTCGGACTGGCTGAGCCATGCCACGAGCAAACTGGGGAAGCTTTTGACCCAAGGCACGTATTAACTCCATGTCAATTGCGTTATAGACACCCGCTTGGTGTTGTTCGAGGGTGTCCTTGCTGTCAGCCAACCATTCTTGCTGCGCTTCTTGGTGCTCGCCTGCTTCAAATTTTGGGAGTAAATCTTTAACCACCCAGTTCATTAGATTTTTCCGCTGTTTGCCCATAAGCTTGATTTCAAACGGTTTAACTTGATCGCGAAGCTTGCGAAGATAGAAGAATGCCAATCTTGCAGCAAGGCCACCGATCTCATTCCTTGACTTGGAGGTAGTTGCTTGTTGCTTCGGGTCAATACCGTACGATGCGTCTCGTTCCCATATTTCTCCTGCATATAGCTGCCGTGCGCGCTTCTGAGATCCTGGAACAGCCATCATGTGGACTCCTTGGACCTGAACAAGAGTCTGTGCATCAACCGAGTTGAAGATGTTGATGTCACCTCTTATTGCCTTAGCATCAGCCAAAGTGACGAAACTATCGGCTGCTAGGGTAAGAGATTCCTCACAGGTGGACACATTTATCCGGATACAATCGATACGCGTAGGTAGATATACTGCCCGGAGGCAGCCGTCACCTGGAGATGTAACACCGGCATAGATGCCGTGGATAGCAGTGTCCAAGGTCGCAGGGTGCATATACGCCCTAGTTAGCGAAGGTGTTGAAAACTGGGGTACTGATACAACAGCATGATTCAAGCGGCGAAGCATAGCTGGCGCTTTGAATTCGGCGGTATAACCATAGCCCAATTCTGAGAGTGATGAATAGAAAGCATTTGTATCGATTTCTCCGAGTGGTAGTTGAGGCTTGAGTCGAGACGGCAAGACGCCTTTTTCAGGCGTGTCAAGCAAAAGTTTTATACCCCCTGTCAATTGAGCAGTCCCGGGTATTAAGGTGTCTTCAGCGTGGCTGGCATCGGATGGGCTACTATAACACGCAAAATCAGCCTCAATAAGTTTATCCGTTTGCGTCGTGATGCGTAAGATGAATAGGATCTCGAGGCCGTCCGATTCTTCTTCCAGATTCATCGGGCGATGGATCTCGATATCGCGCAGCTCGACTAGTCGCAAGGGCTGATCATCATTAACAAGGCGGATACTAGCCTCGTAGGCCATCGTCACATAGGCTGTGGCTGGGAAAAGGAACTGATCCAAGATTTTGTGACCTCGTAGCCAAGGAATTTCGTTTAGCCTCAGCACTTGTTTCCAATGCACTTCGCGTCTCTCGCGGTCGCCATGAGTGATAGGATGGCCAAGAAGCTCGTGCCGGTACTGGCTTTGAGACCGAAAGATGCGAGATGCCCTTGACTCATGCCAAATAATCTGATCGTGATCCCAAGGATAGATGGGAAGGTCTTTTAGTATGACAGGCTTCTCTGAGCTGTCGTTGAAGAAAGCTGGACGCATATCAATGATAGGACGGAGCGACGGAAAAGATTTCCATATGAGACCTAGAGCATCACAAAATGCTTCCACAGCACCCTCTCCACGTCTCAAAACTCCATTGTAAGGTAGGGTGGTGCCTGTCAGTGATTTGATAGCCTCCAGACTTGGACCCTTTAGAGCCGGGTGCGGCCCAACTTCGAGGGCGAGATCAAAGCATTGATCTTCGTTGATTGCTCTGTTTACTGACTGGGAAAAGAGTACCGTTTGCGTCAGGTTGTTGACCCAGTATTGTCCCTTGAGGAGTTGCAGGTCCTCAGGGTCATCAAATGATCGGCTTCGACCATTCGACCCCCAAACACTAGAGTACCAAGTACAACGTCTTGGGCCTTTCTCCACTTCAACCCCGCATTTGCGCATTGATTCTAAGTATGGCTCGGCACATGGTTGCATGTGGTGAGAATGGTAGGCAGTGTCAACTTCTAGCACGCGAACAAAAGTGCCTTCGGTTTCGAGTCGAGACTTGGCCTCTTCAACAGCTTCAGAATTGCCTGCTAGTGTGCAGCTTCCCTGGGAGTTGCTTGCAGCTACTTTGAGGGCCCCGTCAAACTCAGTGCAGAAGCGCAGAGCTTGGTCCAATGACATGCCTACTGCCATCATCTTACCCCGCTTCCCCCCAGGGCCCTGAGCTAGATGGGAATGAAATCCTCTGTAGTATGCGACACGAATGGCATTCTCGGCGCTTAGGTATCCTGCGGCGTATGCTGCACCGATTTCACCGGATGAATGTCCGACAACGGCAGCAAAGTTGACACCGGCAACACAGAGGGTATCGACTAGAGCAACTTGAAGTGCGGTACATAAAGGCTGCGAAATAGAGGCTGTGCCTACACGGGAAGACCTAAAGTTTGAGACACATGGTCAGTAAGATTTATCAAGAAAGAACATAACTGCGAGCTCTCATGGGCTTCGGCTTTATGAGATAAAGCTAGAAAAGTCCCCCCCCCCCCCCCCACCCCAAAAAAAAAAAAAAAAAAACCCAGATATTTTTGTTGGGCGCCTCCAGCAGCAAACACCAAAGACAGACGACACCCCCGGCGCGGGCGGG